>CABEEJ010000349.1:210778-231434 GCA_901482245.1 Timema douglasi
TTTTTTTTTTTTTGCATTTATATAGCTTCCCTCCCATGAAAGATTTTAGCGTGAATAGAAAAGTATATAATAAAAGAAGTTCTCTAAAGAGTTTTAGGTTCACACACTCAGGTCAAAACGCTAGGGGAAAGAGTGGAGGAGATTAGAACACTCAGTTTTTCTTCCCCTTTAAAATAACAGAAGATTCCTTTTTTTTATTCCTTCTTAGTACGCACGAGAAATCTTAAAAACTTTTTTTTTTTGTGGAGGACATTTTTGAAGGGTTTGAATCATATTCGAATCTTAGTTCCTTCAAGCTTTTCTTTTACAGCATGTATTTTAGTAGTTCTTTTTATTTGAACCTATTTTTTTCAGTCATTATTTTATTTCCTTTTTACTCCTTTCTACCTTTTTCTTTTAGAGTTCACAAAAGATGGTGATGTTTACCCTGGCCGAACTCGAAAGGGGTAACAGGCTAGAGATGCAGGAATGGTACAAAAGCTGTACAACCATCGTGGAACCCAAGGATAAAAGTGGAATAAAAGTTGTCTCATAGTAATACTAAAGGTTTGATACGCTTCATGAAGTTTGAAGATCCACAACGTTTACAGCTTTTCTAGATAGAAATACTCAATATTTTAAATGGAAAACTATAAATAAAAAACACAGTGGTTTCACTAATTTGTATTAGATTTTGACACTGTCATTGGTAAAATTGTTTGTTCATATTTAATAGCCTAGTAGAAACAGGCAAAAAATAATTAAAACATACGTCTAATGAGCAGGAATATATTAAGACAGGCACAGTCTTGCTTGCGAAAACCTTAAATGTACATACCAGTAATTGTCATGTAATAAAGGCGACAAGCATGCACTAAATGACAAGCGAATTTGGATAGTTGTTGAAGGATAAAAAGTCATTAGTTTTTGAAAAAGTATTAAAATGGCAGTTTATTGATAGAATCACAAAATAAGAAAACCCTAATTATTCATTATGCACAGTATTGTTAAAAAAAACACAAGCTATGGATAAAAGTTCCCAGGTGAACTAATTTATCTCAACTTCGACAATGAAATAAGCTGTATATACGCTATACTCACTATTCTATATTCACAATGTAAATAAATATATATATATATATATATATATACATCTATCTATCTGTATATATATTTAAAAGGGACACCTGAACGCGTTGATTGAACCCGGGGGGGATTCCCGTGTCCAGGCGTCTTTTTTAACCTAATATAGATATTTGTGGGCGAGAGCTACCACTAATAAATGTTAATTTCATTATATTGTGTGCATAGATATATATTTACCAGTAACTATATGTTCAAGAACGTACAGTAGCCATACTTCTTCTTTATGAACAGGTTTTGTTCGCATGGCTGGGTGACGTTTCGCAATGAGGGAATACACGTACAAATTATAGTTATAAAGACAAACAAAATAATCTAGATGTTAAAACCTTGTTTATATCTAATTTTATTTTGAGTATATTCTTCTTAGACCAATAAAATAAATATTTAAACGTTAATTTCCCTAATACGAAGTTGGTCAGTCTTGTTTTTTGTTTTGCAAACCAACTCTTGCTTATTATTTTACCGTACATAAATGAATGATAATTACCTTAACCACCTTTCTTCATATTTACAGCAGATGTGGATCATTTTAAATGTGTTAATTGAGCTCCTGGCAATTATTTCGCGTAATTTCTTTTATTTAAGGTATTTAATGGAGCTTTATGAACCAACTGATTATATCAGCACACGCCTTATAAACATATTTAAAATATGAGAGAGACTGAAGACTCAACCTCCCAGCCATTGAATTATCCCTTTGAAATGGGAGAAACCCCAGTTCCATTAATTACAGATTTCTCGGTTAGTTGAGAGTCAAACTGGCACCCTTGTCTCAGCAGACAGACACGCTACCGAACGAGCTAAGGTGTCGGACTAGTTATTTATATTCAAGTGAATTGGTGTCCGCTATGACGGGTAGAGATTGAGATGGAGTGGAAATCACGAACCAGGATGTGAACAGACAAAAAAGAGAATGAAAATGAACCACTTCCCATCGAGGGACTGGGGGATCTAGACAAGTCTGTATCCACCCGTCCAAACAATAGCAACAAGTGAACTATCCGAACCAACTGACTATATATCAGTACAACACCTACAGACTGAAATATTTTACAAAATACAACACACACAGTATCCCGGACATTAATTCCTCAGTGTTATATAAAATGTCCCACTTCGGTGTTCGAATAGTCTAAGGTGACACTCTCACAAAAGACTACACTACCTATCACGGAGATATCGGGGTTTGAATCCTTGTCAGGTATACTGAGAGTGTTTTTACCTTTCTTTCACGCTAATATGGGCACACTCGCTCTAAATTTAGCACATAGGCCCATAATGGTGGTGAGACGGAGTGTAAGCAGTGTACTATTTCTATCTCTATTAGTATCATAGTGAAAATGGGCTGCTAATTAAAGCATATACAATTATACATAATAACAAACACAAAATAAAACCTAGCACGTCACCAGTTTTTGTTTTAGGCACGCTTTTAGAAGCCAAACAATGTCCACCGGACATGTTCAGTCATCTTTCAGCGTACAGTTATTTAAAAATAAAATATAACGGTGTAAAACATTAATTATAGACGTGACGTGGTTATTTGTAATTACAGAGCAAGCCACCTTCCTGTATCATGAACAGGGGCGGTCACCACTGGCCACAGGGGCTAAGCCCCACCAACATTTTTCAACATAAAAAAATATTTCCTTATTTCTTTTTATTCTATTAATATTCTGGAAAAACCATGAAAAAAGTGGAACACCATTCTCTACACGCAGTTATACAGTATTCAAGCCAAAATTATTCATTCCTCGCTCAAAATATCATTCGAGGACTGTACCAGCGCTCGAGAGACTTAATATAGAAGCTAGGCAGGGCCAGGCCCTCTCAGAGAAGCTGTCGTTCAAGGTCAATCCTCTTACCAGTCTGATGCCAGCTTTACACTAGCGAAGAGAGCCAGCCTGAGTGGGCCCACTATTCGATAAAAGTTGTATATAATTTGTTTTTGCGTTTATGTGTCTGTGTTTTAGTATGTGATAAGGCCCTAGAAGTAAGATGACGCGCGAAAATGATTAATCAAACGATTAAAGTACATTCTTTATTAAAAACTTCATTCTATTAATTAAAACTGCAATAAAAACTGAAAATTAAACTGTTAGGAGCACATCAGCTTAGTGACTTTACATTTATGCAGGTGGATGGAAAGAGAAAACAAGAGAGAACTTTTTCTAATGCTTGGTTTGGTAAACAATTTGTGGTTTACTGTGAGTGAAGAAAAACAGGGCTTATTTTGTTTGTTATTGGTTATTATTTGGTGGCGAGGGGCTGTGGACAGCAGTTGACTGTAAGAATCTTAAACATTTAAGTATATTAATCAAAGCATGAGGAATATGGAATTCATTTGGAAAATGCATTTAAGTTAAAAACATTCGGAACAGAAAATATTGCATCATAGATTCCATGGTCAAAACTTCAATACAAAAACACAATTAACAAATGTCAAAGAAAAGAGGCATATAGTAGGCAGATTAATAAAATATTAAAATACTGTGGTACTCATTAATTGGCATTAAGAGAGAGACGCGCCCAACAAGTAATGTCATCATTTGGTAAGTTTAATTCAAAACCTTTATTATTTTATTATTTCTATTTGTAGAGTTGTTTAGTGATTTTGTATTGCTAGTCATTTTTAAAAATTAGGCAAACTTAAATGAGTTTAATTTAATATAATGTGAGCACCTGGTGAGAAAAAACCATTACCGGCAAGCTTTGACCTGGCCCCACCAAAACTAAAGTCCACACTCCGCCACTGGTTATGTACAAGCTAATTGTGAAAGTAAGCTTTCCGAAACGCAGTGATGGTTAACACAGCCTTGATTTGGAAAGAGTTTTTCTATAATCCACATTAACATTCAGGCACTAATAATTGTCAGAGCGTACCCTCTCTTATTTTCACTCATGGTAGCCTTACATAATTGTAAAGCACTAGTTTTCTCGGAGAAATTGGTGTGATTTTGGGTGAACGTGGCTCAGAGAATATGGCTTGTTCTCTCTCGAGTGTCGCTAAATATCCGGGAATGATAACATACGGTTAGCTTAGATCTGTCTCCATCCGTCATTACAAGCTATTTTAGCCATTGTTGTAGAATACCAGTGCATTTTATTACAAATAATGCCACAATATGTTCAAAACCTCAATGTTATTATTATGTCCTTACGAATAATTGATTGGAATTTCGTTGATTTGGAAAAATTAGGTTTACTCAGAGACGCCGTTGTTTTAGAAAACACTGATTGTAGATGAAGTTTGAACTATTTGCTGAGAGCATATTGAAGGAGTCGTGTATACAGGACAGTGTCATGACTGCAGACATTTCCAAAGGCATGCCTATATTAATTAACTGGAGAAACCATTGTTTGATCCACAAATAGAAGAGTGTCCTGGAACAGTGCTTCGGCCGTGTCGTCATGGGTCATTCCCAAGGTTGCCGTACGGCACGGTAGCAGCACGGTAGCAGCACGGGTCCCGTCTGTCTGTATGGCGCGAAATGAGATGCGGTGCTCTATGGTCCACTTCTTCCGGAAAGTTTGGAATTAGCCGCAGGTCATTCAAATAAAACTATTCGTGTGCAACTATGGGTAAATACAATTTAATAAATTTGTTCGAAAAGATTTTAATCTATGACATAAAGATTATGAATTTTGAAAATGCATTGGGGAAAGGATAATGTAGAGCACTCTCTTTTTCCATGTCCTTCCACACATCCAGGGCAAATCATTTTTTCCTACTAATTTTCTCATGTAAAATAAGCTTGGACTATAATAACACATTTTTCAGTTTGATCTATGATGACAAAAAACTCTGACCGAATCAGGCTGAGCATGGTACTAGCACAATCCGCTGTGTGTGAATGTTAGCGGAAGAACACAATAAGCGCACAATACTGTATGAATCAACCAGAACAGTTTCTAACGAACTAGTTCAACCATTTTATCTAACTTTTCTTGTTCTTTCCTTCTCTCTTTTGAAATGTACAGGAGTATGTGAACAGCGCAATAGAATAATTATTTTCAGTCTTGCTAATCCCTAAACATATTTTCGGCCTCGAGCATATTCGGTTTATTCTTAATCGCAAATTAGTTTCTCTCTTTTTTCCTTCTTTCTTCGCAGTAGCGCCACGACAGGAGGGAGACCAATTCAAGATTTACATTTAAGATTGATTGTATCCTAAATTATAAATTTTTACTAGCTGGTGTACCCGTTCTTCTCACGAGAATTCAATCTACAAACTAACCAAAGGGAACAGTAACCAAATCTTAAATTCTGTTTGAATATTGGTTTAAACGTGAAAAGTAGGCTATCATAATAGAGATGTAATCTAAACATGTGCTAAGATCTGAGCTTTCTTTTGGGGATTAAGTTATGGCTTCTTTATATACCATATATTGCCTGTTGGTTCTTGTATAAAGGAAAGATGAGTTATGCAGAGTAAATAATTGTTTGTTAAAAAGTTAAAACAATTTAAAGTTACAGAGTGTTGTAACAGTTTACAGTTTAGAAAAAGAATTCCTTTTAACTTTATTGGCCTAATTAGATCCACTATTTTGAATCCGTGATAATGCATTATAGCTTCTTTGAATTTTTCTAGAGAACATTAGCTTGATACCTATAAGCATGCCAAATTTTAGATTTGTGTGATACTTATAAGTGTTCGAACATAAGTGCACATGTGTGCGGACATACAGATATCAAAACGGCATAGAATTATTATGCTCAAAATCTGGCTCATTCTTCTGTAAAATAGCAAAATAATCAGGACAATCCCAAACCAAATATGTTAATCAATAAATTTTACAAACAATCTTTGAAAATGAAACATTAATCAACCTACAAATTGATTGCACAAACAAACTCGAGCCATAGAAAACACAATATTGACCTAAGAATAACGTAATAAAATAAGTGAAAATAAATTATAGGTCCATACATTGTTACAAAACATATTTTAACAAAGGGAATTACAGAATTAGAAAGAGTACAAATGAAATAATAGTCTGTTAGAGAGACAAACTGGTCCCTGCAATTACCTGCCAAATTTTAATTTTCTACTACAGCAAAAAGTGTTTTTTCTATTATTTTGTATCATTTTTAGCCCCCTAATTCTTTTATTCAATTTTCAAACATAAAATTTTCATTATTTTATGATTTTTTGGGGTGGTCTTTGTACTGTACTGTACTGTACTGTACATTACATAATTGCAAATATTTCAATTTTCTACTATATCGAGAAGTGTTTTTTTGTATTAGTCCTTGAAATTATTTAGACATCACTAAAATCCTTTTCAAAGTTTTATGGTCTGGAAGTTACATTGACAACCATATAAACACTAGATTTGATTTTATTATTTCCTAGTGTACTATGAAGTTTAAGCTGCCTTTTTTTAATGGGGTAATTCATCTAATTGTCTGAATATTTATCTATGTAACTGTAAGCTCAAATAAAATCAATGTGTTGAAGGTTACTTAAGTGCAATATTTATTTGATAAGGAAACATGGTTTGCCTACTAATGTCTATAAAAAACTAATAAAAAATATTATTTTTATTTGCAGTTAAGATTGAAATTTATTCTGTAACTAGGCATTCTTATTATGTGGAGTTGATTTGACATCAAGTAAGACAGAAAAAAATTAGTTCTACGTTCAAAAGGAGAATACAATGACTGATCGCGTGGCTTGAGACAGCATATTTGAGAAAACATCTTTTTTTTTTTAGATTTTGATGGGAAACAAATAGCGCATAATTATATTAACCGGACGTCCACGTTATATCTATGCGAAGTTTCAGTACAATTGGTATATTGATTCAGGCATGATTGTTCATAAACAGACCGTCAACACTCCATTTTTATAAACAATCAGTAGGCTCTGTCTCTCTAGTGCCAGAGCTAGTCAAAGGTAACACTATCAAGCCTAAGGAAAGAGGGTAAGGAGGGTGCATGTTTAGAAAAAAAAGCAAAAATAAAATAAATAATGGAATATCCGCCCGTTGACAGGACATCACCGTTCCAGACGATCAAGATTGTATCCCGGCTACTCGAATACAAAAATGGGCTGGCCACTTCCACAATTCTCAGTTTGTTTTGAAAGTTCATAAGGTATAGTCAATCGTACTTGTCTGTCTGTGCTAACACCAAATAATTAACTTTGTATAATTGTTGTGATCTGTGTGCTGTGTGTGATAGAAGAGGAGGTTTTCAGGGAAGGTTGAGAATCACACTACAGTCGACGCGTACCCGCACTGGTGAGCACGGGGACCTTAGTTTAGAGCACATCTAGTCTGGTTTTCCGGTGACGGGAAGGTCAGGTTCGAATCGTAGCTGAGTGTGTCGAGGGTGGTTTATAACCTTCCCCTCACGCAAAAGTGGGTAAATTTACTTTAAATTATAGATTTATCATCCCCACACCATATGTAATTAAATGAGTATGTTCCACCCGGGTAGTAGATGCAGATAAAACAAGTTTTGATGGCGCTCAATCTATGAGTGCTTGTTGGAAGGAGTCACCTTGACCCCCAAAGTATGAAACTTACGCCCCGCATCAACAAAGTCTTCAGTGTAAAGAAAGTGTGGGGGTCTATTGTCCCTTCTCTTGTGGTTAGGAAGGGATGGGACAATGTCCCACTGTCCCTTCCTCGAGCATTCACTCACACATTCTATGCGGGTGTCCAAGGCAAAGATGGCTAGTGGGTGACACATGAATTAGCTCATTCTTATATTCCACTATCCTCCGCCTCGTCCCACTTCTCCAATGAAAAGCGAGAGTTGACAAACGACGTCATATCCAAACTATTTATATATATATATATAAGGCAGACCCCTTTACAGAGCGGTATTAAGGGGGTGGTGACCACGGGCCTTGCCTCACTGTAGAGGGGTATCTTAGAAGAAGAAAAATTAAACAAAACATCAAAAGAGAGAAATATTTATGCGTTATTAGACCCTAAGAAATAAAGTTTTTTTTTAAGTTCAGAGATAGACTTGGTTTAATGGAATTGAATAATCAGACATATTCTGTAGTGAACGATTGCATATATGAGTGGGTCTAGGTCACTTCACTGTGTCAATGCGCATTGCCACGTCGCAGAAGCCAGGGTGGACTGAGTGTTAAGGCTACTGCCATACATAGATAGATAGGGAGTCATCCTCTTTTACCCATATCTTTCTGTCTAGACCTGACTCCTTGTTGACTCAACCATCTTGCTCAGGGTGTAGAGTGTGACGTCACACTGTAGGCCTACGTCTCACCCGCGCTGTTGAACTGTGAGCCGTGGCGCTAGAGGGCAGGTTACGCGGTTTTCCTCGATAGCTTCCTCGCGGGCGGGACGTCAGTTCAACCAAGTCAGTTAACTCAGTTCAGTCAGTTCAGCTCGGATCAACGATCCGCTAGCATTCACTTTTGCACAACTGACCTTTAAACAGTTGTGCTGTGATTCACGATGTACTGTTATTCACTTTTGGAAAGAAGTCAGTTTTAAAATGTTATTAAACGATTTAAAACATCTACATTAAATAAATACTATGAACAAAAAAAAAATCTCTACTTTTTAATATGTCTCAAGTTACATTCACCAATAAATAATAACTTGAAGTAAACTTCGAGTGAACTTAGAAATGAAGCCACAGAAGGAAGTTCAAAGAAGTACATAGGAACCATAGACAAGTTTCAAGGGGATGAATACAAATATTCCTAGTTCCGTGTACCTGATGTGAATATTTAGTTAACTACAAGTGTTTTGTTGTTGCCTTTCTTGCTGTTAAATAATCACTTTTATGATAGGCTTAGTGCGTAAATGAGGCTATTGTCAAATTTACTGTCATTTTTAATCACACAAGTTTTTTTTACTGCCAGTAAATTGAATTTTTATAACGAGGCGTAGTAATTAAGTTTGTGCCAGCAGAAGAAAAATATACAGTAACGTGTGAAACAAATAATTTCTCATTAAATATGAATAAAACCCTCAAAATTCTACTATCAATTAACTACCCATTTATTTTACTAAAATATTTTATAATCATACTATATAAATTTTGAGAAAACTGGTTGCAGCCATTTATAAAAAAAATATTTGAAAAATGTTTCATTCTTAAATCACTCTGGAATCAATTTCGCTCCAAAAGAACAAGTATATGTACAGTGTTATTTATCGTGTGAAACAATCCTCATGTGTTTATTTTTAAAATCAGTCATCAGTAGGGCTTAGCCATCTAAAGTTGAAGAGCTAGAATTGAAGTCATAATTGATCCTCGAGCTATCTATGGACAAATACAGTCTAAATATTATGTTTGCACAAAATCTATCCAACCGTTTACGTCGTTAACTCTAGGCACATAATAATGAGGTTAAGAATGTTTACTATTGCAATACTTTCCCTACACCATTAATTCGTTAAACATATTTTCTATTGACGAGGATACGAAAGTGAAACAGCTCAGCTGAATATGAAATTCCATTAAAGTTGTCGCTTTCCTCCAAAATTAACATTTTCACAGCAATAAAAGAAAAGCCAAGATACCGGTCTCGGAGGAATCCAATGATCACCTATCCATGTCAAACGATAAAGCTCAAATCACTGGATGAATAAAGGTCCCTTCACTTTCCAGACAAAGCTTTCAAACTTCACACATACTTGCATTTTATGGTTCTAAATTAACAAATGAGGACTTTAAAAGAAACGTATTGACCTGAATATGTGCAACCACTATCAAAATTACAACTTTTATCACAAATTGAAAGGGTCAACCCCCCACCCCAGACGCATTTCCAGAACCGTTGGAGCTATGGGTGGGGATACCCCTTGAAACCTTACCCATAAAAGTTCACCCCCAATCCCCTTCGAACACCCTCTCTCTCCAGATACGTCTCTGGAACTATGGGGGCAAAGGGATGGATTATGAGATGGGGGCTACTGCATTGAGAACTTATCCGCAAAAATTCACCCCCAATCCCCCCTTTCCAAGTTCCTATGGATGCATCTACGGAGATATTCCCCCACTCCGTTTAATCCCCTTTTCTTTTCCCAGACGTATTACCGGAACGTTTCTTTAAAATTAAAATTTAATTCTCTTTGTGCTTTATTCACTTGATTTTTTTCTCTCTGGTTCATAAAAAAGTATTTATCAAATAAAATATATTTTTTTACTTAAGTATTGCGTAATTTGTTTAAGGGTTTGCTATATTTTTTTTATTGGACAAGATTCTATAACATCACGAGCTTACTGGATACTTTTCTTTATTTAGTATTTTAATGTTTTCAGTAATTATTTACGCTTTTGGCCCCCCAACTTCTTTTGAAATTCTAAAATTTTTAAATCGACGCAAAAATGTTATAAAAATACGTGTTTTAAAATCGGGGAAGCCTAAAATAGTTCGGGATCATGGCCTCTAAATTCCTTAAGGTAATTCAAAAATCAAACATTTAGTGCATAGTTAACAAGTGTATATTTATAAGCTAATAATATTGATTCAATAATTTCAAATCATTAAATTTCACGAGCTATAAGAGGTCAAACTTGTTATTCAAAGCATTTTTCATACCATTGTTAAGGTAAAGTAATGAATAGGGCTGAAATTTATCATAAATAGACATTAATATGAGGTGAACAGAATTAAATATTTATAATATTGGTATTATTATTATTATTATTAATATGAACATAATTGATATGATAGATGTTTAATTAATGATATTCATATTAGTAATATTAATATTATAAATATTTCAATTAAATAAAAATAATATATATATGTATAGCCTGTATTATTTTTAGTATAAATTATTATAAATATATATAATTTTTCTAATATATTAAGTTAATAATTATAATATTATAAATATTGATATGCCATTTTAATAAGATTAATATTACCTACTTACTGTATGGCACTAGGAACTCGAACGCTCATTGCGCCACTCACAAAAGTATGTTACCTATAACTAGCTAGTTCTATCCAGTCCACCTCATTACACCCTATTTCTTCTTTCAGGTCCATTCAAATATTACT
Source organism: Timema douglasi (assembly GCA_901482245.1). Taxonomy (NCBI): domain Eukaryota; kingdom Metazoa; phylum Arthropoda; class Insecta; order Phasmatodea; family Timematidae; genus Timema; species Timema douglasi. The sequence goes on from CABEEJ010000349.1 coordinate 221,911, forward strand.
CTCCCATCTGCGTCTAGGGCTTCCCACTGGTCTCTTCTGATTGGGTTGGCCGGTCAGTAAACTGAACACGGTTCTAGATCCTCCCGTTGGTGCTGCACGACCTGCCCACCGTAATCTACGACATTTGACTATCCTGACAATGTCTTGCTATCATTACAGGCTATGCAACTCATCATTTATAACCTCCTCCACTCCCAAGTACCCTACTCACGTTTTGGACCCAATATTATCTTCCTAAGCACCTTGTTTTCGCCCACCCTAAATCTTCTTCATCATGCAAGGTAAGAGACCACGTTTCACATACGTAGAGAACCACCGGTAAAATGGTTTTGTGTATTATGAGTTCTACATTCCTTGAAAGCAGGCGATATGACAACAACTTACTGACAGAGTAATAGCGAGCATTTACCGAATGTATTATTTTCCTCATTTCCAATCTAATATCGTCATTGCCAGTTAGAATATTTCCTAAATATTTAGATTCATAAGCCCTGTAAAATTATTTTTTCGCAGTAATCTCTATATTATCATCCTCAATCTGTGTTCTCTGTGTGATTATGTACGTAGTATTTCTATACTAGCCTCTAGTAACTTGTCTGTATTTCTTGCAATGGCTTCCTTCCCATTACCCAACAAAGTTAAATACTCTGCATAGTCTAATGGCCGCATTGTACCGTTTTATGTCAACCCTTCCCTACACTGTTAAAATAAATACTCTAATAGATAATGCTAGATTAAAAAGTAATGTGGAAAGTGCATTTCATTGTTTCAGACCATTGTGTATTTCAAAAGTATCTGATAATTAAGTGACATCCAACCCGTACCCTTCCATGTGTATCAATCAAACACATCTCAATTAGCTCGACATGACTTTTGGGTATCCTAAATTTAATTTAACTTTTATATTATTTCTATCTTTTAACTGAATTGAAGGCCTTTTTAATCTATGTTTAATTGATGAGCCATCAGGTTGTATTCCCACGTTTTTATAATATTTGCCAAATAGTAAAAATCTGATTCGTTGTTGATATATTTCGTCGAAATCCACACTAATGATGGCCGGTTATTTCTTCTGCTTATGACGCCAGTTGCTTAAAATTATGTTCGATCAAATTCTATAGCATGTTAGTAGTAGGCCTATTATTATTATAAATATTTAATTGTGTACATTTCATATAAATGTCTAGTTATATTATTTTCAGCCCCATAACTTTAATTCATCTCAACACTGGTTCGCAAAAAGTATAAACTATCTAGTTTGACCCCTTATAACTCGTGAACTGTAATGATTTCTAATCAATGAATTCCATTTATATATTATATACATTAATTGTTAAAACTATGCAATAAACTTTATAATTTTGATAGTCGAATGGCCTTAAGATGGCTCTGGCACCCTCCATAAGCCGCTCTAGCTTTCTGCTCATGTGGATAGCATGTTGGTAATAGATCTTGCCGTTTCATGTACGCCCGAACCCAAAATAAGTGTTCACAATCCTGCCTGCCTGCCTGCCTGACTGTCCGGGGCTAAAACCAAAACGTTTTGATGGATTTGGTTCAATTCTTATATTTATGTATTATATGGTCATACAGGAATTTGATTTGGATTATATTCCTTAAATTAAGGGCAGTTTACTATTTACTGAATTTTAAAATTCAATTTTTTTTGAAAATGGCTTTAGCGATTTTGTTGGAGTGTTTGGCATTGTTCTTAGACGAAAAAAATAGTTTGAGGATAGTGTTTACTTATGATTTTACTATGGATATTTAATGTGCTCATTCTGGAATTAATGAGTATTTCATTATATGAATCAAAAACATACTTAAATGTAGAACCGAAAAAACACCAATTTTGCAAAGAGAAAAGGTTCGACCATGTCTGGGATCAAACCTAGATCTATAGGTAGATGCTTTATTGTCTGAGTGAAGGAGATGTACCTTGTTGGGGTCCAAGTTTATTGGTCTTCACGTGGTTTGCTAACAAGTGATGAAAAGGTAGTTTAGAATTGAATATAAGCATTGTCTCAGGATGACTAGCCGTCCATTAGAGTTAAGAGCAGGTACAAAATAAAATAGTTGAATTATTTATTTTAATGTGTGTTGTGATATAATATATCCAAATGAAGAGGATCCCCAACTCGCCAAAGATATGTGGAGCTAACTGACGCTGTCTAGAGAGCTGTGCGATTGCTTATATGGTGCTATCTATCTATAGATTACTGCGTGCACGTTATGTAATGGTGCTCAATGATGATCCCCAAAGAAAAGTCTTCAGTGAATGTAATGATTCATATTATGGTCCCCAACGAGACTCGATGTTTAGGTTATGGCCGCTAGTGAGATACATATGATGCTTTCTAGATGTATGTGTACAATCAACGCAATGGTTAATATGTTGGTATATCTAAAGCTCTGTTCAAGATATGTAAAGCTTGATATGAAGGATCCTTACGATCTGTGCTATCAATGAGAAGGTTCATTTAATAGTGAGTTGATAGCGAGGGTAGGGGATAAAAATACAGAACAAATACTCTAATAGTACATTTACAAACCCGGATTGAGACGCTACCATTTAATTTTAGCGACCTAAGAGATCGAATAAGAAAATAAACTTACGTATGGTAGTGCACTGTCACCCATCCTTGGGAAGAGCAGAGAAACCAAACACCATAAAATAAACCTTTTGCATAGAATGTTTTAATAACAAATGTGTTTGGCTGACATTTACTGGTGTGATATTAATTAGACCTATCAAATGGGAAGTAGTAAATTATTTCCAATGAGCTACAAACTATTTTATTTTAAACGTCAAAGTATATAAATGGCTAGTAGAATCTCAAACTATTCAATGTATTTTGACCAAAATAGATTAGTGTGGTATAGGTCTCTTGTCCATTGGGAAGACCTAGACAAAGATGGGTTGGGAGTATAAAATTAGAATGGACATAACAGATAGGGTGTAATGAGGTGGACTGGATAGTACTAGCTTGAGGCAGTACATATTTTTCATGTTAACACTAGTAGAATTTGTGGAAGTACTGGGACGTCACTGAGTCCCACTTTCTAAAATGTAGGGAATGTGAAACTACCTGGTGGCCGAACAAGATATATTTAAATATGTATATCTAGAGCCAAGATATAATTCCCGCACATGAATTCGGGGCGATCAGGCCGTATACTAGCCCGGTAAAGATCTGAACTAAGGACGCCAAGACGGATACGACTGTATGTCGTTAGGAGCTCAAGATGGTGATAGGTGGCGTACCCTTGTAAGTGCAGCAATGAACGTTCGATCTTCTAATAGGTTTAGTTCTGCACGGACACTTTTGTTATGGTTTATTTGGTTTCTGTGGGACTTATATTATGGAGTCCAATTTCAATTTTTTATAGATGTTTAATACAAGCATACTGGCGATCTCGTGAACAAAGAAGTCGTGGAAATATAAAGGTGAACAAGCTTGAAATGGATGTGTTCAAAAATGTCTTAGCTTATAACTATGCCTGAGGAAATTACACAAAACAACTATTTTGGATATCATGTCATCAACGTTTCAAAACTATATTAAATATATTTAAAGTTGAACCCATATATTTATACATGACATATTGGATAAAATGAAAATACCATTAATTAGGCTATATCTCTTAATGAAGCCTATAAAGTCGGTTTACAAAATCAACCATTTTAATGACTTGAATTAAATAACAAATATTGACATAAGTTAATTATGAATGCATGTCTAGATTATTCGTTTTATCCATGAAATGAGATTAACTATACAGCTGTGTACTTACATTGAGAATTATGCTCAAACACGCCTCGGTAACATAGTTGGCTAACGCGCTAGTATCGTGTTTAACTTGACTGCAGACGATGGGAAGATCAAGATTCGAATATTGGTCGGGTGAACTTGGGGTGGTTTTTCCTAAATGGTTTTCCACTCTCCCTCCACGCAAATGAAAGTTAACTTCCTCTAAATTCGATATTCCCGATTCCTAATCCACTATCGTAATTAGTACTTCAGCGTATAGCCCAAATGGGTAGTAAGACACGGTGCAAAATAAAATCATGCTCAAATCTAAATGGACCTAAGTTTTCTAACACTGTGCTTTCCTCCCCCTCACCAAGCAAGCCGGTATAAGACGACCCCTATTTCTCTTCTAGCCCGCACAGCACCAGTAGTCACATCAAGATGGCGGCCTCATGGGACGGTCCTCCCAGTCAATTTATATCAATCAAACGTTTCACGTTTATTACCGTCCATTGAAAAACAAAGACAGGCGCTGTCAGTTGCCATCTCCAGAGTCGCTTCAAGACTCTGTGCAATACAGGCGCATGAATACAATATTGTTGTTACTCTAGCAGATACAATAAGATTACACCACGTGAACTAATTCCATATTTACGTTTAGGAGAGTATGTATGCTTAGAGAGATTTCTAGAATGATAATACAATCAGAAACTGAAAGCTAACATATGTAAAGACGTATTGTAGTTTTCTTGTATTTTGCTCTTACATCTGTGTGAGCAATAGACTGATTATCAATTCTGATCCACCTTAACGTGTTGTGTCAACTCAACAAAGAAAAAACTAGCATACAAACATACTTATAAGATAGACAAGGATACTTAAGACGCCTTAAACAAGCCGGGAACTCTTAGATACCTTGAAATAGTCAGCGACAAAGGACAATTTGAAGCGAAATGGACATTACAGATATTTAACATCAAACCACAAAGCCCTTGACCCTTTGTAAAGAAGTGCGGACCCTTTGATACCCTATGATGAGCCACTCTCTCTTAGAAACTTTGAACGAGCCAGGGACCCCAGAAACAATAAAACCAAAGACAGGGGGACCCCTTCCTTGGCTCATTAAACAAGCCAGCGTCACCTAGGCACATTGATGGGGACAAAGTATACTGGTCATATTTCAATTTTGTACTTCACAGCTTACTAACCATTCAGAAGGTTTGCATATTAACACAAATAGGGTGAAAGAGAATATAATAGAATATTATAGGAAATGAAGCTCAATTGTTTAACTCGAGTGTAGAGAATTATTTAGGAAAAACCTCGCTCAGTACAGCCGGATGGACTAGAACCTTGACCTTGCTAGACAACATAAGAGGAGATTAACGCCTTTTCTGCGTGCCCACCATTTCGTGTTTCTCAACTTATTAAAATGAGCTGGACTACTTGAAATACCAAGGGATAATTTGATCATTTGGAACGAGACATAGACTCCTTGAATCATAGACACAAGCCAGCAAACCCCAAACCTTTTGCGTCAAGCCAGAGGGCCTTAGGTATCTTCAAATGAACAAGAGGGACCTAGATACCTAGTAACGAGTAAGATACCTCTTGTTATATTGTAATGGACAAGGGGGCCCTAGACACCTAGTAACGAGTAAGAGACCTATTGTTATATTGTAATGGACAAGGGGGCCCTAGACACCTTGTAACGAGTAACAGACCTCTTGTTATATTGTAATGGACAAGGGGGCCCTAGACACCTAGTAACGAGTAAGAGACCTCTTGTTATATTGTAATGGACAAGGGGGCCCTAGACACCTAGTAACGAGTAAGAGACCTCTTGTTATATTGTAATGGACAAGGGGGCCCTAGACACCTTGTAACGAGTAACAGACCTCTTGTTATATTGGAATGGACAAGGGGGCCCTAGACACCTTGTAACGAGTAAGAGACCTCTTGTTATATTGGAATGGACAAGGGGGCCCTAGACACCTAGTAACGAGTAACAGACCTATTGTTATATTGTAATGGACAAGGGGGCCCTAGACACCCTAGGAAGACACAGATTGGATTAAAACAATTTGAAGGCCAGCTCCCCGTGTTAGAAATAGCAGCTTGCGGGGGATTAATTTACACATTAATATAAGTTGATTTGCTAAAGTCAGACTCCTTAGCTCAGTTGGTAGCATGCATTTCTACTGAACTGAGCATTCCAGATTCGATTCCCGGCATGGCCGAAAAATGTATGATTGGTGAAATGTGGGTTTACCTTTTCACAGTGATGAATTATCGGCCGGGGTCTAGATGTTGTTTCTGATCTAAATTTAAGTTGGTTAATAAGTAATGTATGATATAATAAATTGGTTCATTAAGTGCTCGTTAAATATTTCAAATTAAAAAAAATGCTCAACTCAAAATTCGAATTTATAACGATTACTACTTGGTTCACGGTTTGATAGTAGGCCATCCATAGCTTTCAGAATGATAGTGACATTCATTTAAAATATACAAATATATTCCCCCCACTTCCATAATATACTTATATATGTAACATGTTTCGAATTCCACAAGAGAAAATATAGAATGTTAGAACGTTCTGTTTCTCTATCAAGTTGTCCTTTACTTATAGTAAAAAGTGACCTGGCGGTCTAGGGGTAAGGTGTCAGACTTCTGTGCTGGCGGCCGGGGTTCAATCCTCGGTCCCGGCAAAGATTAATCTGATTACCAAACCCTTCCTTCACCTCTGACAAGACATCTTGTGAATGTGGGGAATGCTAGGCCTCCACCGTGGTTCGGATTCCACGTTAAACTGTAGGTCCTCCATTTCATCTCACAATCATCCTACAATTACACATTAGCGTAAGTGCGCATAACCCGAACGGGTAGTAAAACGCGGTGCTAATAATAATAATAATAATAATAATAATAATAATAATAACTTATAGTAAAAAATTACCTAAAAATTGCATAAAAATTATAAGGTAAATTAATTTAAATTAAAAAAACTTACCTAAGGGTATATACAAGAACTCGTAATGAATGCAAAAGACTATTAAACAAGCACTTTACAAATGGAAACTAATATATAAAAATGTAATAAAATTATTTAAAAACTAAATTCTTGTATTTCGGTTAACATAACCTTTATTTCCCATATCTGCTATCCCCTCTCGATGTAACCCTCTCAAGCCTAGTTCCAGTCTCACCAGGAATGTGTGTTTTACAATCATACAAGCAAGGAGGACACAAAGTTCATTGTCTACAATATCTTCTCAATGTAATTGTGTGCTAAGAAGAAAAATATTTATGTATTTATAAAATATTTAATTTATTTAAAGCAATATTTTTTCAACATAGATGCCTAAAAATGACATAAAACTAATGCAAACCAAGAAAATATGACTTAAAAGTCCAAAATGACCCAAGAATGACCTAAAAAAACGTTTCTACTACCAGGGGATCGTACACTTGAGAGTTGTCTGTGACATACAAAAAAACATACATGTCATCAAAAGACAGGCTGTGCTTATAGCTAAAGAGCTAATTTCACGATATATACCAAATTTGGTAGGCCTACATAGAACCGGTGCCAACGTTGCTGTAGTTAAAATTAATTAAAATTGTGAATCGATATTTTAACTCACTTTATTACATAAGATATTTAGATATTCTTAGTTTTATAACCAATTAAATATAAAATCATGATTATAAATCTTGAAACTGGTTTCGTTGGAAGAATGATCTAAGGCATCACTCTCGCAATACACTAGATGATGGGGAGATCCGGGCTCGAATCCTGGTAGTGTGTACTGAGGGTGGTTTTTCATAAATGGTTTTACACTCTCCCTCCACAAAAATGTGGCCACACTTCTTCAAAAGTCCACCTTACTCATCCCGATTTCATTAGCGTAATCAGTATATATTCGTATAACCCGTACTAGTAGATATAAACAAACAGATCTTGAATATTAAAAGGTGTTTTGACCAAGATTGATTGATATGTAGCTCTTCATTTGTAGACAGTTTGTTTATATCTTTTTATTTGGTTTTTAATTTATCATGTAGAGGAAGTATTGTAATTGTGAGAGTTTTCTATCTCTAGATTATGATGTAAGCTAACGTTTTTTGTGGCCCAAAACTCAAAAAGTGGGCTTTAAAATTCTGTCCGTCTGTCTGTTTGTGTGTTGGATATACATCTGAAACATTTGATGGATTTTGTTCAATATAGAAAGTTAGATGTTATATGGTCATGCCTCCAGGTAAAATTGTTATTTTAATTAGAGCTCTAAAATCAAGGATAGCTTACAAAATAATTATTTTAAGAAAATAAAAACGTTTCTAAATTGTCGTTAATGATTTTCTTTAAAATTGATAACAGTGTAGTGATGTACCTTAGTGTGTATATATATATATATATGTCTGGTTGGGCTACAGCGCTCGTGGTACAGCTGTGGAAAGTTTAGCCAGTACTAATCGTATCTACTTTCCGTGGAGGCTGTTTCCATGTCCTGTTGAAATGAGGAGATGATGATAGTGAGTATGAGGGTGTGGAACCAGTGGAAACACTTAAACAAAACTTAAATCTAACTCCTCAAACCCTGGTGACCATTGGGGTTATTCCTCTTTCGGGGAAAATACCCATGGTATCAGGCAGGAATCGAACCCGGGTCTCTTATATTCGTAGACAGGTGTGCTGACCACTATACCATGGGGTCGGCTATTTACTTTATAAATATTAAATAGCGCACTATACGTCTCTTTTTTGGGGCTAAACGTAAATGATAATCGAGTGTGCTTTTTTTTTATCTAAACTAAATTGTTCGAATTATTTAACTTGGTAATTAGTGATATCTATCGATTCTTCATGTAGTTTACTGTAGTCTATTCTTGACATATTCTGATCACAAAAAGTGGCCATCTTTTAAAGTGTGGTTCCGTGTAACCTGGCTCATTACTCATTTATAAGACCGGCAATCATTCATTTAGATGTACACATTTCTTTCTATTATATTTCTAACACAAACAATAAAGTAAATTGGCATATTAGGGCTTGAAACGGAAAGAAAAGGAAATTTAGAGATTAAAGTCGTGTACTTGTATATTAGGTCATTTTAAAAGGCACGACAATGCTACTGATTGGAAAAATAAATCTCTAATTTGAATTAATGCAGGCGTATTAAAGTCTATTTTGTTCTATTTCTTTCTTGAAGGACTTGAAAAGGTCTTGGTTTCATGATCCCTAGTCGACTTAAAATACAATTTATTAAAACATAAACGGAGAGCTATAAACCTTTTCTTATTATCTTAGCCCTGCACTGGAAGTTTTGTTTATTTTGTTTGTTTTTTCTGAAGACGCAACTTAAGTTTAGATTTTTGAGTAAGCATTAGTTTTGATAAAAATTTAAGGAAACAAACCTTAATACACATATGATAGTATTTAAACCAAACTGGAATCTATTTTGTGTGCTAAAAGTGGTATTCTGAGGATTTTTAGTCCCGCCGCGTCTTACTACCCGTTCGGGCTATACGCAGAGGTACTAATTACGACAATGATTCTAGGAATTATGAAAGCTATAATTAGTGAAAATGTAGCATCGGATGGGTTATGAAAGACACTAAACAACCATAAATAGACAAGACTTACCCCGTTTGATTGTTGACTGGGGCTGCGTGGAAGAACGACACAAAACCACCGGACGCACCTTCACGGAACCGGGAAAATAGTACACTGTTAGCGAACACTGGGGGGGTGGGGTGGGGGGGGGGGCA
>CABEEJ010000349.1:232231-257496 GCA_901482245.1 Timema douglasi
TAAATTTTCTGTTGTAATGCCGTCTGGCTATGTTCATAATTTTTAATGAGTCTCATTTACATTTACACGCATATCAAGATCTTATGTTAACATTTTATTAATCTGATGAATATTTAACCTCAGACTCTATAACATTGGCTTAAATTCATGGTTGTTTATGAATTTCATCTATATTTTTACACATCTCCACAACAACAATGTAAACATTGAATAGAACTGTTAAATATCTAATTGAGTGATAGCTAATAAATATCGACCTATAATGACTTATGCTATTTCTTTTTAATTAGGTATGCCCCTCCATACCCAAGGTATTTGATCTGATATTTTTCTATTGTTTATCGTGAACTAATAGGCAGGTTGCAGTCTCTTACTGCTTTATTGAGGTAGACGGCCCCTTTTGATAAACTCAGCAACAGGTGTGAGAGTTGCGAGCTTCGGTATTGGAATGTTTTGGGTAAAATATTCAAAGCCTTGAACTCCATAGCACTCGCTCCTATTGTACCCTTTTTTTTTTGTATTACCTTTTGTATTGTTTGAGCATCCTCCCCTTTAGGACGCTACAAAAGTGTAACCACATTTACGTGGAAGGAGAGTGTAAAACCTTTTTAGGAAAACCACTCTAAGTACACCCAACCGAGATTCAAACCTCAATCTCTCCATCCTCAGCAGTCCAGTCTATTGCGGGAGTGACGCCTTATACCACGAGACCACCGGAGTGGGTCAGTACACATATAAAAATGAGCAAGGTTGAATTGATAGGAAATAAGCGTAAACTTGCGTGGAGGGAAAGTGGGAAGCTATTTAGAAACAAATACCTCTGGCAGGATTCGAGCCAAGAGACCTCGTCACGAGCGAATACCAGATGAGTCTGATATTTAGTTCACGCGGTCTCTGAATGCTAAACTGGGGGTTACTTGTACCGGTGGGCACGTCAACAAAGGCGGATTGCCGATAAGAGTAAGGTCAGGGTTATAATCCCTGTTGGATGAACCAGAGATTAAGGATATTAAAAATGTGTTTCCACTCTTTAATCAAATGTGGGTACATTTACACTATAAGTTACATCATCCATACCTACCCGATTTGTGTAACCATGGGGATAGTGAGGAACATGAGAAAAGTTGTGTTGAAGATAAGGAGTGAAGAGGCGTGCCTGGATGAAGGTAAGACGGAACGTTTCACTTTGAGTTCAAACAATGGGACAGTTGTCAAGATCATTAAAAATATCCATATTTCATCATGATTTAACTAAGATGGTGTTATCCTTATACGGTTTCACCAGAAAATGTCCTTTTTTCAAAAATCTATTTCTAACACCCTCCTCAATAAATACTGTAGTGTGACTATATAGACGCAGCTATTAATTAGAAAGAGCTATGTTAGTTTGTATTTAATCTGCTAACATACTGTAATTGTTTGGTTGAGTTTATTCACGGTCACTAACTCCAGTAAAAATAATACTAGTAAACCAAAGTTTCATAGAAATACCAGAAACATGTGCTTTAGACTCAACATCCATGCTTGTCAACAATACATAGCTAAGCTAATTGATGGAATTTCAAATAAATGATTGGGTTCAACAAACACGATGCTCAAAAAGTGATATACATAGCCCAACACTTGGGAGACCATAAAGCGCTATTTAATAGGGATTATTGAGCTAAACAATAAATCATTTGGTGAAGAGATAGGAAGAACTAGCCAGTAGTCACTCTTGAGAGTAGTCCAAAATCCTTTATTTCGCTGAAATTAACAGTTCGTTTATAGTTCTAAAGTTCACTAACTCCCGCATATTATATTTTTAGTTTGGTAGTTCAGTTAAAAAAAACCATATTTGATTTCGATAGTTCATTTCGAGGGTTTAGTTAAGTAGTTTTGTCGAAAAACGATTTTATTTATGTTACTCATTCCCCTATTAGCAGAAAAAAAATATTATAATAACCAATTACTTACTTTCTACAATTTATTATATTTGACATTCAGGATTGCGTGGATTGAGAAGAACGAGTATTTGAATTGCGTACTCTATTCCTTGGTATATTTAGTAAAGTGCTTTCAATTGTTTGTATTGTTTATGTTCACTAATCAACTCTATTAGTTCTTACAAGTAGCCGATGGTTTTGCTTTTCTAATTATGCTAATTTTACAGTGGAATATATATTTTTATAACTATACATACATTTTTCAGAATTAATTGTGTACTTTAGTGGCCTTGGGGTAAAGTACTCGCCTCAGGAGTCGACTTGCCTTCGTGGGTTCAAACCCAACCGAGGTCGACGTATGTTAAGGGAAGAGGAAGGGAAGCTGTTGGTCCGGGTAAAGGAACCCTGGAAAGTAGTTAAAACACCTTTCCCGGAAAAATTGACAGGCCCTTTCGTCCTCGCTGATACAATCAGTCGCTTCTGAGAGTGCACGTTAAGTACCTCAAATAAAATACAATATAGAACAATTATTTATAGTTAAGGCAAGTTGTCTCTTTATCTTCGGTAACTCATCGTTTCATAAAAGAATAACTCCAGACAGAGCTCAACTTTATTTTTGATAGCCTCTTTTCATTGACCGATATTGGTAAAACAAAATTAAGAATGTTTTGTGTCACGCCAACTTGTAGTTCGTTCAAGAAGCTGAACTAGTTCAGTTAAAGAGGCTGGACTAGTTCACTTGGAAGAACAGTGTAATTTTAAATATTCGTTTACGAACTACACATCGATGGAATCACAGCAAACTCATTGTTAACGTTTGATTTCTATATTTTTTTAAAAATAAACCATCTGGAATACCACTTGGGCCACTGTGGTATTTACAGATATTTATACATAAAGAGACCACACTTTTAAACCTAACATCTATTGTTTTATTGTACTAAATGTTAGTTATTTAATATTGTTAGTCCTCTTTCAATAAAATGACAATTTTTCAATTTAAGCAAAGATTTTTTTACTACATGCCTCCTCACTTACCTCCCCCCCTCCCCTTTTTTTTAACTCTCTGCAGCCTCGTATTCTAAATTTAAAATAATGACCCCCTAGCTTTTCAACATCAATTGTTACCAATAAAACTCAGTTAAAACTACTTGCAGCTTTTTAGCTCCTATTATCTTTTCTTAAAAAATAAACTTTTTATTATTTTTGATTATTTGTTAGAAAATTATTCCCAATATGAAGAAGCATTTATCTAATTAAAGCATTCTTTTTCAAGTAGTTGAGGCCGAATGTGTCGTAAAATCGTGGGAAACTCTTTTTTGGTTTTAACTCGTCACTTACTAAGTGTTTTAAAAACATTGGTTGGTGGTAATCGTTTCCCAAGAAGTAATAAGTTAGTTTATAACTGTTACAAGTGATTCAAGTCATCATTTGGTTTTGTGAGTGCTGTAAACTATAATTGTGATTAAGTTGATTGCAATTCCTATTAATACTCTAGTTTATATAGGCCCCATCTTTTAAAAAATCACCATGTTTTTACTAATCGTGTAGATAATATACATTTCAACTACGCTAGAGGAGTAAGGATGAGAAAGGTGTAATTAAATATTGGCGTGTAGGAAGAGAAAAAAACCATTTAGAAAAGTATCTTAATTACTCCTTTTCGAGATTATAGACTTGAACTCCCCGTCACCAACAGACCAGAAAAAATGACCTGACATATGGTCGGAGTGCCCACCAATATGCATTTAATATGTATATGAATATAATAAAGCATAAGATTTTCTGAACATTACTCTTTGGCCTTAGTGTTCTGGTTGTCCAATATTTAAAGTGTGCAAGGGAACCAAATAAGGAAGGTACGAGATGTAATAAAAAAAACAAATACGGTAAAGCGTAGACTAACCGAAAGTCATAAAGCTAAAGTTAACCTGAGATTGAAAAGAATGAAATCTAGTGGTAAGGAAAATACAATCAAACTTAGTTAAAGAAAAACCTCCATGATTGTTTTGTAGAACGGTGTAGCTTCGGAAATGTTTTGTTTGATGTAATGTGTTTATTTTTCTGTATAACTTTAAATAAAAATAGTTTATTTTACGGATATTCATGAAACCCCTTCTTAATTGGTAAGCACTGACTGTATTACAATATATATATTTATATGTTGTTCACGACTATTACAATTATTGATTTTAAAAAGTCTGTATCCAGTTTATACATTCTTAATCAAACGAACAATTTGATATCCGAACGACTCTTGGCAATAATTAATTTGGTTACTGTAGTAAAAAACAGCACTGTTGGGGAAGACATAAATTGGAGGGACCACACTGTGAGAGAAAACACTCTTTGGAGGTAACCACACTGTGAGAGAAAACACTCTTTGGAGGTAACCACACTGTGAGAGAAAAACACTCTTTGGAGGTGACCACACTGTGAGAGAACCCTCTCTTTGGAGGTAACCACACTGTGAGAGAAAACACTCTTTGGAGGTGACCACACTGTGAGAGAAACCATATGGTGCAAAAACCTCTCTTTGAGAGAAAACATACTAAGTGTGTAACGATGGTGCGGGAAAACTACGCTGTGAAAGATACAAAATAGTATGGCGAGCAGCAATGGTGGAAATACTCTCTCACAGGAACTAAGTCATACTAATTGTATTAAAGGTTTGTTGAAGTTATTATTAATCTACCCTCCCATTTCAAAAGGTGGCGTGGAGTGTTGAACCTTAACTATCTATTACTTAACATTAGTTTTTGAGAAGTTTTGCGGCTTAAAAAAATAAAAATAAAATTTAGATTTAATTTTACTTGAATGCTTTTTTTTAATAAGGAATATCCATATAGATTACTTATTGAAAGGGGCATGACGGGGGAATTCAGAGGATGTATACCATTATTTGCTTGGAGGGGGAAAGTAACACACGTTGAAGGTCCCCCTTAGTATAACTTGTAGCGTGATAGGAAACTGTGTCATTTCTGAGCAGATCAGTGGGAACCACTAACAACCAGATAGATCTTCCTCCATACTTGTACCATCCTATTACACAAAACGAACACAATTATTATGGTTAATCGCGCGATGAAGAATTGTTGGTTATTGATTCAAACTACTTTAAAATAAAGCCGTATACCACATAAAGTTCATAAATCTTAAGTGAGACCTTCTAACTTGAACAATTGGGGACACAACAGGGAGAGAATTGCTCCTTTGGCACCATTAATGGTAAAAAATACGTAATAACAATTAAATGTCATTAACTCGTAAACTGTTGTTTTCAAAAGTAATTCAAAATACTTTTTTTATTAGGATATTAGAATATTTGTGATACATAATTGCTTGATAGTAAATTTGCATATTTATACTGTTACTTATCAATATGACTAGCGGCTGTCCTTAAAATACGTAAGGCTCTTTTTAATGATTTTTGAAACCTCTCCCCTCATGCCCCGTAAAGAATCGTAGGATTAACTGTCCTCCCATTCCTCCTATATCTTACGTAATTTTTAAAGATTTGGTTTCTTAGATTATTTTAATAATTTTTAAACTATTTTTAGACATAAGGATTTATAATAAAGCCGGAAATAAGCAAACATAAAAATCATGTATCGCCATACAACATTCTTTTTAATTATCAAAATTATTTTAAATTATTAAAATCACTATTAAATCTTTTGGAAAACCTTTTTAAATATTACCATATTTTAGGAAGCATTAAACAGGCTCTTATTTTACTTGCACATCCAATCAAGCCACATTTTAAACCAGATCAAACCTTTTACACGAACAAAGATAAAACGTTTAGACATCAATATAGGCTACATATGCTATTTTGATCTATTTGAAATAAGCATCAAATTAAAATAAGAGCTTGTGCAGACGCTCGGGGCAGATAGAAATGCACTAATGTAAAATTCTAGGATATAAAAAAAAATATTTTTTTAGAATCGATGGCAAATAAGAAATACAATTTCGTTAACATCTCTAGACAGGTTTTTATGTAATATAAGACTTTTCTCAGATTTGGTCCCATATCGTGTGTATTAGTCGACAAGTTACAGAGCTAAACTAATAAGACAGTGGTGGGGACATCTTTCCATTGATGTGAAGTTAACAGCAGTAGAGGGAGCAGACAGTGTTGGAGGTTGAAATAAATAACACCGAGTGTCTGGAGCTATGCACCCAGCTCTCTCCAACACTCACACTCACACTCACACTCACACACTCAGCAATCAAAGCTATGTGTTAAAAACTAATCTCATTATATAATAGGGGAAGTACACACTTAGTAGGAGGGGAAGGAAAGGTTTTATTTGATCATCTAATATTGGAGTGGGGGGAGGGGGGAAGCTGTGCATCACATGTTGAGACGAGAGAGAGACGGACGGACCTAGAGTTGTGTGAAGGATGACGACAGGGAGGCAGACAAAGCCAATACTCGTGTGACAGGATCCTCAATCATAGCCCCTTGCTGCTTACTCCTGGAATGTCTTCAGATAATATAATATGAAACCTCATGATAATAACTTAAAATGGCGTCATTTAGGAGATCTGTGCCAGTGTCAAACTCATTCACTCACATTTGCCGGGGATGAACATGATAGTAGTAATAATAATACTTAGCACCGCGTCTTACTACCCGTTCGGGTTATACGCTTAAGTACTAATTACGCTAATTAGTTAGGACTTGGGAAGGTTGAATATAAAGGAAGTGAACCCGTGTTTGCGTGGAGGGAGATAGGAAAACCCACCCCCAATTTACACGAGCGAGATTTGAACCTTGATCTCCCCATCCTCGGCAGTCTAGCTCAACATAAAGCTAGCGCGTTAGCTAACTATGTCACCAAGGCGTGTGGGAATGAATATTTTGAGGTTTGAATCACAGCTAAGTACACTAAGAGCTGTTTTTATCAAATGGTTTCCCAATATGACTCTATGAAAATGTGGGCAAACTTATTCAAAATTCTACAACCACATAAGAGTAGTGAGATGCGAGGATCAAAATAAATTACATTTGACAGATTTTCACCAAATCTCATACTACCCGTTTGGGCTATATTCGTATGTATTAACTATGATAGTGTGTTTGGGATGAGGTAGGAGAAATTTAAAGGAAGTGCACTTGAAATTGCATAGAGGGAGAGTGATTGAAAATAACCTTCCCAGTAGACCAAACCAAGATTCAAACCCCGATCTCCCTATCCTCGGCAGCCAAGTCTATTATGAGAGTAACGGTTTATACCATTCATTCTCCAAAGTGGTTATACACAGAACAGATATTTTAAATATATTTGCTATATGTTTCTGAATTAGGTTTTTATTTCTTTGCTTATTACTCCATATTTACACTAATAGGAGAAGGGGTGGTAACAAAAGGAGATGTATACACATTTGCATGCAGGACGAGTGGAAAAGTAGCTCTCAGTACACCCGGCCCTTTCCATCACCAACGATCCAGTATATTGCGACAATGATCACTTAGAACACTTGCCCACCAAGACAGGCCAAAACAAATAGAAACAGTAATTTTCCTGTCTCAGGGGCTAGAGCCCCGCATCTACAGAGCCATTGGGCTTATCCCTCAACATTCCTCGGGACACTTTGAAAATAGGGACCAGGCCTCTTGCAGCCCGATACACATATTGGCTTCGTTTCCCGCTCTTTTACTACCCATTCCTAAAGGGGCTAAGCTCCCCAAAAGTCCAAACCACTGAGCTAGAGCTTCGTTGGGACAAATCAACCAAATAAACTAATTTGTAAACAAAAATAATTTAAATAACAAAACATCTAAGTTATTGAACAAAAATCTAAATATGTTAAAGCGGTATCAAAATAAGTTCTGCCTTTTAAAGTTTAAAACAATTTTTTGGAAAATTAGTTTTATAGTGTCGTGGTTAATCCCGTGGAATACTCTCATTTAATGACTCATGAGTATGACTAATTGAAACTAGCTAGAGTAGTTTTATAGTGTCGTGGTTAATCCCGTGGAATACTCTCATTTAATGACTCATGAGTATGACTAATTGAAACTAGCTAGAGTAGTTTTTAAAACTTTCCGAAAAGGTGGACTCACGCTAAGATATCTCCTCAATTTAGACAAAATATTGTTTTTTTTCTTAATGCATCTTCATTGATTTGATTTGTAAAATGTGACAGTCGCCTTGTTGTAATAATATATTTAAACCAACACACTATAATTGTATAGTATTTTTATTACATTAACACTTTATTTAAATTAGGGAACGCCACAGTAACTCTTGGCCTAACCTAAAAACACAAAATATAATTTTAAATTATTAAAATTATAATTAGGTTTTATAGACCAATCGCGTCGATACTATGAGATCATTAGGGCCAATTAGCAAAAAATATTCTTAACTACAAGCATTCAAGTCATATAAATTTCAATCTAAAGTCTTTAAATAAAACGTGTATAAAGTTTTCAACCACTTATTTACTGCTTATTTTAGAAAAAGAAGGGAATATTTAAATAATGTTTAATGAATTAAAAATATTTTACTGTTTTAAATTTACGACCGAGTGTAGTCGAAATCGTTTTGAAATATTCTTCTACCGATTGTTCAAATACTTTTAGAATGGAATTTAACATCGCCTATATCTTGTTTATGAAGAATCGTGGATAATTATTTCCACCAAAATCTTTCATATTTATATCATATGATTACTCACTGAGACAAGAAAGAAGAAAAATACAAATACATTTGGATCAAATTGTGTTTGGAAATAAAACATATAAAGAAAATAGTGAGATCGCGAAAGAGGGACAAACACTTGGCAACGAAGATGAAATTCTTCAATTGCAGTTTCAGCAGGAGACAAGAAAGAATAGAAAAAATGGGAAAGTATTTATAATCATTTAAATCAGGGATGAGCAAACTTCAGCAACACAGGGGGTAGATTTAATTTTTAAATATCTGGTATGTCACAGCCCAAGATCTCTACATGATAACTCTCCTGTTCCGAAACAACATACAGAAGGCTTACATTAGAAAGCTAGAATAAATATTAATGTAATATTTAGTACTTCGAAAATAAACATTATTCCGAAAATAAGTAATAAATAAGTAAGTATTTTACTTTATCATATCAAGTGGAAAGTGTTGTAAACGTGAAAATATCAATCTAGATATTATGATTAATTTTTACCATTTATGTAAACCCAAACCTTAAATTAAAAAAAACAAAAAAACAATTCTTTGTGTCCCTACATCTGTCCGTCAGTCTGTCCCTGGCCACGGATCCAAAATGGTTTGACGGATTTGGTTCAAACTCTATATTCAGATCTTATAAGGGTATAACACAAAACTTTTTTTCACCCTAGCCCTTCAATCAAGGGAAGCTTACTGATGAGTTATTTCTTTGAATTCTAAATTTATTTAAAATTATTATAACGATTTTGTTTAAAATTAATATCTAGAATTTGTTTGACTAGACAAATAGTGCTATTAGTTTTCGCGCAAACATTTGTCGAAGGGTAGTTTACAGCGGGGAAATTTTTGAAAATTCGAAATATTTCAAAAATGTCTTTAACAATTTTCTATAAAGTGTATATCTGGATAATGTGTGGTATGACAATTAAAACTTTGTATTTGTTCTTGAGGTAAGAACTCATTAATGGGTAGTTTACTGAAGACCGATTTTTCAAAAACTTGAAATATTCTAAAAATGGCTATAACGTTTTGTTCTAAATAGTTATGTTTGGAGTGTTTTACATGACAAATAACAGTGTATGCTTGTTGTTGGGGTAAACACGCATTTATGAATAGTTAAGTGATGAATAATTTATCAAATTCTTGAAAATTTATATAATGGCACTTACGATTTGGTTTCCAATGTGATATTGGGAGTGTTTTTAATTTTTTTAAATGCATTGATTATTTGTGTTTTGATTAAAAACTCGTTTAAGGGTTGTTTACAAAGTACGGATACTTAAAAATTGGGAATATTTTAAAAACGACTCTAAAATGGTTACCTAGGGAGCGGTTGATCTCCCAAATAACACTGTATACTTTGTTTTTGGAATAGTAGTTTACTTGAGACTGATGTATTGTAGATAATGGATATTTTTGAAAATATTTGTACTGATTTTGTTCAAAATGTATATCTGGGGACTACTTTATATGATAATGTAAAATGTGTCCTTAGTTTTCCAAAATAAATTAACCTAAGGGTAGTTTACTTATGACAAGGTATAGAAAATATGAACATTTTTTAAATTGGATTTGAAGATTGAGTTCAAAATGGGTATCTGAGAATAGTTTTCAAGATAAATAATACGGGTTTATTTTTACAAATGATAAATAATTTTAGAGTGGCTTGGAATAGTTTATTCTATTTTTTTTGAATGTCTTTCTAATATACTGATCGGTACGGACCATTTGGTTTAAAGTTGTTAAACAAAGAGTTTTTAATGTCATTGACAAGATGCTGTATTTTTTTTATTAGTAAAACTGATATAAGTGTATTTACTGAACACCTATTTTTGAACATTTTCTTCGCAGCAATAATACACAATATGAGAAAGTTAGCGAGTTTTTGTCATACCATTTATTCATTTATATATTAACTCTTCTTAAAAACTGTCGTGTTTAATGGAAAAAAAGAAAACTTTTCTTGGTATTAAGAAATTGACCAAAGTGATGTAGTTTCAAATAAGTTCACTCATCAAAAGAACACCCAATATTTTCATTTTATAATTTCATTATTACAAATTTTAGGCAGTACGTAATATTTAAGTGACTTTGTATTTAAATTACATACTGATTAATTTATATATGTCTGCTTGATTTCATCTACTATGGTTGAAGAAAAGTAACGTTTAACCCAATACATATTTATATTTAGAATAAATACATTTATATCTGTTCGTTGTTTTGTCCAGAAATTACAATTTTTGGTCAATTTTAGCAAAATAGCATGAACTGCAGTGACATTTTTTAATTTTTATGGCTTTATTACAGTAATATTTTCATCTTTGATTTAATTTTATAATGTAGCCACGTGAATTGGTTTTTCATTTGGCCTTACTATTATGGGTCATTTTATTCCTTGCGGTTTTTGATTACCAAATATTATAAAATCAAGGCTCACAAGTAAAATGTTGTACAAATTAAGCAAAATAATATCTAAAACATTTGTTTGAGGTGTTTTTAACATTTTTGGGTATATCACATACTTAAATTTGATTTATACAGTACATTATTCGCAGTGCCATAACAATGTCCTTAAGACTATGTCCATGCCCTACAGCTGGTATGACTTTAGGCCTACAATAAACTATATAATATAATATAGATACTTCTTAATATAAATCCATGCCTAAAATACTGCTCTATTTTAACAAAATATAATAAACGCTAGGGTGTCTGTACTACAACTTGAATGTTCATGATGTAAATTGGTTTTTTATTGGTTTATAATAATGAATGCTAAATATTACCTGGTGTCTTGTTAGGGTCATGGCTGGGAGAGGCGGCTCCTTTCCCTCCAGATTGTCGCTGCTCTTGCAATGCAGCCAGAGTCAAAATGGTTGCCATGTTCTGAGGTAGCAGCACCTAGTTTACAAGAGAACCATAGATTCAGTAGGTAGTAGGCCTACACCTTGTTTGTAGATCGTACATCATTATTATTTAGATAATTAGTTGCGTTGCTTTCAAAAACGATAGTAATTGTACGTAGTACATATTTAGATTAATATCTGTAAAACAATTTTATTAGAGAAAAAATTTTTTTTTAATTATGAAAATAATATTAAATGTTGACTAACTAATACTACTTGTAGCTTAATTCATGTTATAGTATTTACATAAGATTGCACACAAATTATCTTGAAACTATGATGATACAATACAATTTTAATTGGAATTGCATCATAAATTTAATTGAAAAAAATATATTTCAAAATAGCAACGCTAAATGAGCTATTGTATGTTGTCATTTTTTTCTGATCACCTAGCATTTCCGCCTTTGAGCTACTGTTTACAGGGAAGGCACATGTTTATTTAGTAAAAAGGATTTATATTTCAATGGGGATGTTTCAGAACTAGCTTATATCACAGCATTTACTAAAACCAAACTAAGCTAGAGACAGTCTAGAGCTGACGCCACACACAGGCCTCCTGTTCAAGACTCATCAATGTGAAAAGGAAAAATGAATGTTCCTTGTGATAGTTTATTCACCATGCTAGGAGTAGAACCCAAGCCCTTAACACAGTAAAAATACTAATGACTGCACTAATATGTTTGACATAAGGCGATAAGAATCCAATTATCCAATTAAAAAGGGTGAATAATAGGAAATACTCTATTATATAAGGCATATCAGGCATGACATACCACTCGTAAGGAAATTATTCCTAGTTCCCTCGACCAGTATTCGAATCATATACCACTTGTGTCAGACCCACAGGATAACACTTATATTTGTAAGCTAGTCCATTTTTTATGTTAATATGCCACCAAAAGCCGGGATAATCCATCAGCAGTGCGCTTCATTGGAGTGCTCATACTTGATTCAAAGGACCGTAGTCTCTGACGAGGTTTCCTACATTTGGATACATATTCGCATTCTACTTCCAAGATGATTTTGGTGAGATTCTTTAAAATTCACTTTCCTCATTCTGTGTTATTCTATAGACGAGCAACCAACTGTGAACAAACTTTTTGTTTGGACCATACTGGCTACTAACGGATAAATTCCTTTACTAGAATGGCCTTAAGGTAACAATTTTCCTTTCTTTGTTGATTTCTGTAAGGATAACGTGCGTTCTTGACATATTTCTCAAAATTAAAATACTATGTATTACTTGATAAAATGTATAATGAATATTTAAAATTAAATTTACACACAATGATAATGTATGAGGTGATAGGTGGAAACAAAATTCTAAAAACAAACGAATTTCATAAACAAATGTATGCAAATCATGGTAAATATACAGTTCGAGCACATGGCACTACTGTAATTTTCACACAACTTTAATTATATTCAGTCTGCTATGGCTCGACCTCCAACCTGAATGTCAAGTTAAAAAAACACTATAAAGTCTACAAATTATATAGGATTTATCATATTGAATATTTAAATAATGTTTTATTTTGCAATGTATAGAGAATTTTGTTTACGTTTAGGCCACGCCTAAATAACTGTAATATTTGTGTTTCGATTTGTTTATGCTCATATAAATGGCTTTACGGTTTGAGCCATGGGTTCTGGTTCAAATCCAAGTAATGTTGATGACTATATTTATATATAGACTCATCATTAGTAAATATTTAATGACTCTCGCTAAGTATCAAGTATTGCTCTAGTAAGTTAGGTTGTTAGTTTTAAAGTTGGGTACTGATATAATTTGAGCTCTTTTGTTATATAATATTTGAATCATTTATATTTGCAATATACCAATCAACCTTGATAGACTTGACAATAGCTACTTATTGAGATTATTTCCTATTTAAATGCCATCAATCAATAATATCAATAATGACTTGTAATACAGCACCTTAGGACCCAAATAATATTAACAGGGATAATATAATATATAATATATATATATAATATATATAATATAATATATTTTATGTCAATATTAAGTACTAGATATTAATCGAATATGAATACAATTAGATGTAATTTTTATTTTTACGAAGTTTTGGTTGCCCTCAATCAAGTTGATTGTAGTGAAATAATAATGTATGAATGATTTATCAAAGAAGTTATGTGTACCGTGTTTTGTCTGTATGTGTGGGCTTTATTTTAAAATTTCAAACTAACTTTTATTGATTTGTTAAAATGTCACCATTTTATTTTAATAACTGATCAAGTATTTTATAGGGTTGATGATTTATCGATGCTTTGTTGCACTAAATGAGCACTTAGTCTCACTAATAGTATACATATTATGTATATATTTGGTCCGGATAAAAATATGAGCCCCAAGAACAAACTTAACGTCTATTCAAGGTGTTATAAGAAAGTATTATAGTTAGCCCACTTATTTTAAAGAATGATACTTTTAAAAAAACTCTTTTGGTTATGTTAGTATGAGCCGCCGAAAAGATGATATTACGCATTTATATTTCTCTAAGTACTAAGTATAGACCAAGTTTCGCTCGAATATGCTGGTGGGTTGAGTATATAGGTTCCAAGTCTTGTATAAATATATAAATTAGTCAATTAGTCAAGATCTTAGGCCTCGTAGCCAGGGGGGAGGGAGTGGGAGTAGTATAGGAAAGGGCATTGAAGGGAAAAGTAAAAAAAAAAATGGAGAAATAGGCCCGATGTTCCTTGAATATGAGGTTGAGGTGAGTGGTAGTGGAGTGACGTCAGAGCAGTTGATGGTGGGATGAATGGCCGGGGGGATGGCTGACGTTATTCTCTCTCATCGGTTTCAGGGGATTCATTTATCTACACAGTGACCCGGCGGTCTAGGGGTAACGTGTCAGACTTCTGTGCAGGGGTCCGGGGTTCAATCCTCGGTCCCGGCACAGATTTATCTGATTACCAAACCCTTCCTTCACCTATGACAAGAAATCTTGTGAATGTGGAGAATGCCAGGCCTCCACCGTGGTTCGGATCCCACGTTAAACTGTAGGTCCTCCATTTCATTTCACAATCACCCTACCATTACACATTAGCGTAAGTGCGTATAACCCGAACGGGTAGTAAGACGCGGTGCTAATAATAATAATTTATCTACACGTATTCCTACTTGATCTGGGGTTGATACCAAGATGGATCTTTCCTTAGCCCTAAACAGATTTCCTCTCCTTCCATATGACTTAGTATTTCTTTCCTTATGAGCAAGTAGTATAAATAACCATGACTTTAAAAGATCAAATGAAATAAATAAAGCAAATTATTTTAAGGTTTATATTGAGGAAATATACATAACGTACTTGATTTAATACTGTTTTTGAAATTGCAAGGTCTTTATTGCCTCTTTCCAAAGTTAAAACCTCTCACCATTCGGCTCAACCTAGGAACCGAGAATAACATCGCTCTGAGCTTGCGATGTTTACTCTGTGACGTAATTTACTTGAGCTGGTGATGTACGTAGGCTGCATTTCACTAACTCGTTTATTGAATAATATTTCCCTACAGGGAAAAGTAATACAAATACTGGTAATATTTTAAGAAGAGCTCATTAGCTTTCATCCTTACATCAAAAAAAGATTTTAATCGTGTGTAAAGACATGGTAAAACTTTCTTAGATCATTAACTTTCATCTATACATATATAAATATTTGAATCCAGTTATGATTAAGCAATCCTATGCAACATATTTGATTGGTGAGACAAGGTATTTAAAACCAACCTCAAAATATTTACATACTTATCGTGTGAAACTAGGAACTCAACAGTTCATTGCCACACTTACAAAAGTACGCCCCCTTTCCTAATATTGAGCTAGTTCTATCCAGTCCACCTCAGTACACCCTATCTCTGTCAGGTCCATTCTAATGTTATCCTCCCATCTGAGTCTAGGTCTTCCCATTGGTCTCTTCCCATTGAGTTTTCCAGTTAACGTCCTGAACATGGTTTGATATTCTCCCATCTGCCCAACGTAATCTACGAGGCTTGATCATCTTAACAATGTCTTGCATTGAGTACAGTCTATGCAACTCATCATTGGTGACCTCCTCCACTCTCAAGTAACCTAATTCCTTTTTGGACCAAATTCCTTTCTAAGCACCTTGTTTTCCAACATCCTAAATTTGTTTTCATCACGTGATGTAAGAGACCACGATTCACACCCATAGAGAACAACAGGTAGATTTATTGTTTTGTATATTCTAAGTTTTACAGTTCTTGACAGCAGATGAGATGACAATAACTTACTGACGGAGTAATAGCATGACTCTACCGTCCGTATATTTTCTCATAATTTCCAATATAATACCGTTATTGCTAGTTCAAAATTGTTCCTAAATATTTGAACTCATTAACCCCGTCAAATGATATGTTGTTCGAAGTAATCTTTAAGTTATCGTCCCCAATCTTTGTTCTCTGTGTGACCATATACTTAGCCTTTTTAGCATTCACATCTAAACCTATTTCATCACTTGCCTCTAATAACATTTCTGCATTTGTTGCAAAACAGAAAATAACTTCCTTACTATTGCCCAACAAGGCTTGATCGTTTGCATATCCTAACAGTTGCAAACTACTGGTTAATGTCAGCCCTGCCCTATTCTCTTGCATTACCCTAATAGCATACTCTATGGCTAGATTTAAAAGTAATGGGGATAGTTGGTCTCCTTATTTCAGACCACTGTGTATTTTGAAAGTACAGATAACTCCTAATTAGCCGTGGTAATGGAAGAGACGAGGGCCGCGGATAACCCAAAACTATGGATAATCCGCAAATGTAGTAAAACAAGATATTTTAGCACATTCAATTCAAATTAGTACTCACCTATCGTGATTGCGTTTATGAACACATCATGTCATAACTATTTATCATAATATTTCATGCATTAAATTAGTAAAAAAACACACATTAAATCAATGTACAGTGTATTTCAAATTGATACAGCACTTAAAAAGTTTGTATTATTATTTTGCTTCATTGCAGCTGCTTCCTTTTTCCTAATCCCGCTATGTATTTTCCGTAACATCAGCTTGTCAGATAGGAGCGTGTCGTCTTCCAGTTCCAAATAATTAAGCAGGTTATCAGTCCATTTCAGTGCAGTCCCCCTTGCATAAACCTTTTGCCTCTCTAGCCATTAGCTCTTCCTTAGGGATTTACTGAGTACAATAATCGGTAGCCCTGTGTTTTCCATCAACGTGGAATTTTTCAGAAACGTATCCACTGCGGTTGGCGATGCCGTGGTTAAGCCGCAAAGCGGATAATCCACCCGCGGATAGTCAGGGCCTTACTGTATCTGATAAGTGACATCCAACTCGTACCATGCTTATCCTTAATTAATTATGTATGTAAGATCGATAGAGCGAGTTAATGTATGCACCAGAGAAGACGAATCTACATAGTCCAGGTCATCTTTTTTCCCATTCGTCTTGACGATAGGATTTTAACCATTGACGTTAATAGGCAGGATAAAGATCTTTGAAAGGACAAGGAGATTTGAAACTTGACATCATCATTAGATTTTCACTGAACACATACGTTTATTTATGAAAAACCCTGTGTATTCTTCATGTTTAAATTCTTAAAAATCTAAGAATAAAACCGAATCCATCATGATGATTCATTTTGCTTAAACTGTGGCTTCTACTTCAGAACAACCTTAAGCTTATGATCGATACCAGTATCAGATTCCATTTTCTTGACCTTGCGTATAGGTTCTGGAGGAGGACGAGGAGGAAGAAAAGCACCCGTGTCCACTTTTTCTTGTCCACCTATTAAACATGACAGTTGAATGAAATAGATATTTTTTGTATTAATTAATCAGAGCAATAATGTGAATCAGAGAAGGATTGACGGAACCCGTATTGTTCAGCATAGCTCTCCTGACTAAATCAAAAATGTTCTGACCAATCTGACTTAATACTTTTAATTCATTAATGGAGGAGTTTGGCATTTTATACTGTACATGTGCAGACATTACCTGAATGACTGATACACTTTCCTGCAATATGATTTTTTTTTAAGTTTTCTCAGAGATCGCCACCTTGTGAAAGTTGTAATCATCACTATAAATAATTATAATTTAAAGCCAAACTATCTTCTTGGTTCCTTTAACATAATACTGTAGTTACTTTCTCTCACTCTATTTTATAATTAATCAGAGAACATATCTCAGAATATAGTATATCCCCGCTCTCCCAAGACATTTCATGATGATGAGTAGTCACCCAATCCACATTCCTCTTGCTCCATGATGAGAAAAACCTAATACTGAATGGCGGGAGGCACTTATAGTTGTTTTCATCATAATAATCAGAATGTATTATGGCTACCTCCTTGAAGAGGAAGACTTCCTCCTTGCTCAAGAACCCTTGCACGTCAATCAACATACTACACTTGGAAAAATATGTTCCGCTCTTGATGATCCCATCTTCCATCATCCCTGAGTGTATCTTCCTGACTACTGATGTCAAACACTATTTTAGGTTTATGTGACTTGAAATGAGCAGGTTCAAGTAGTGGTGGAGGTGTGTTCGTTTCATAGTATGACGTCTGAAAATTTGCATAGTCCTCATATAACTTCGAGAAAGAACTATGTTCAAAATCCAGAATCATTTCTTCGTACGGGTACATTTAAAATTAATAAATTTAAAATTTTAGTGCACCTAGGCACAATTGTAAAATATGCCCCCCCCCCCACATTATTTTCTAATAAATGGTTTCAAAATAACTTTGGATATGCTATAAAAGTTGTTAATAGAATTAAAAAAAAGAAGAGCATATCCGAACCTGAAAACCTTAAAATAAAGATTAAAAAAAACTCACCACTCGTAGAAGTTTTCGTCTCACTTTGACGATTGCAAATTCGTTGATCATATCTTCACAGTTGATATGGCCATCAATCAAGAGATTGGCTTCGATATAAAGAATGGACAAGGCGTTAAATCTCTTCTCTGACACAGTAGAACGAAGGTAAGATTTTAGCCTTTTAAGAGCCAAAAACGAGCGTTCTGCTGAACAATTTGTAAGTGTGGTACACAAAAATATTCTAAGTATAATGTCAATATTTGCAAATATAGACTGTAACCACACTTTTCATAGAAATTTGCTAATTTCAATTGGAAAATCACTGATCCCAAGAGCCTTTAAAAGTCCCGCAAAATGTACACAATCACTTGGTAAGGATGTTTCTAAATCATTTTATGTAATGCCTGGAGTTTTTCTGCACGTTCGGAAATAAAATCTAGATAACTTTCTTGAAACTTGCTGAAAACTATGAAGTTGTCTGACATTAATTTATAACATTCCTTGCTACTCACTAGTTCAGTGTGTAGTTTATCGAGTACAAGGAATAACACTTCAACTTTAATTCCTCTCTACCAGTCAGAATAACTTCGGTGTCCCTTTCTTCATCAGAATGGTGTTTGCACTTTCTTGATCTTTTATAAGTATATTCGTAGTCCATATAAGTCTTCTCCATGGATTTTTGATCATAATAGTCGAAGATGCCACGAACATAACTTATGAACTGCAAAAGTGATTCAAATAATACATGCACTATTTCAATCTCTAAGTTAACACTTTGAAATTTCACACTTACACTATTAAATATCTGGAGAATGTCTTTCTAAACTGTCTTCATGATTGCTGTCTCTAGTTTACTAAGTTGATTCATTAGACCTGAGGCCTCATTTCGCAACAGTGGTTTCTCACAGGTATCATTTATAAGATGTGTGAAAGCCTTGATTACATACTCTAAATTTTCTTTTAGATTTGTACATGCTTCCTCTCTTGCTGACCAACGTGTTTTTGATTAACTTTTTATTGTTTTGCTTCCTGGTTGCAAGAAAAAATGTAGTCCCCAGCGTTGTGTAGAACTAAAGAAAAAGTTGTAAATGCTGTGCACTAGAATTAAAAATGAGCAAGCTTCCTGACAACAGTTTGCGGCACTAGTGCCGACTACATTAAATTAATATGCTGCGTAGGGGACATAATGCGCTTTCATATTTTTTTTTTATTTAATGCGTGCCTGTAAACCTGTGTGTGCACCCGACATATTGCTTGCAGTAATATAAGTTTGACTTCTGCAGTCAGTAATGCCGATATAATTTGTATCCAAAACTCTCATTACTACTCCAGTTAGATTTTCAGACTTATGTCATGGGTTTAGCAAAAACAAAAGGAAACGTTCAACAGGCTAACCATTTTCGTCCACATACCCTAATATGAAA
The DNA here is from genome assembly GCA_901482245.1 of Timema douglasi. Taxonomy (NCBI): domain Eukaryota; kingdom Metazoa; phylum Arthropoda; class Insecta; order Phasmatodea; family Timematidae; genus Timema; species Timema douglasi. The sequence continues at coordinate 252,002 of CABEEJ010000349.1, forward strand.
AATAATTGATCGATGTGTGAAATATTTGCAGTAGAGTCAACTATGATAGAGAAATATTTGGCCCTTTTGATATAATTGATAACCAATTTTTTCACTCGCTAGAAAGCAATTTGATTGTTTCATGAAATAATGTTGACACAGATAACTTGTATGCCCCTGTTCCGGATTTCCATATCGTTCAATGTGATACGCGAGAAAAGGATCGAACTAGGCTATAAGTCCAAGATACATCATATAATGACCATTATGTAATGAATGAAAAAAATTCCTTATGCCCACGTAGGGGAAGTCCACGACTTGTTAGCTTTTTCATTACTGTACATCAATAATCAGTGGCGTAATAAGAGCTTAGATGTAAGTTGACTGCCAATAATTGTCTCAAACCTTATTTTCAGTTGCACCATTAACAATTAGGAGGTGATTGTCTTGCTAACCAGCCAAATTTCTTTCATCAACTGTTTGATTCTCCTTTCGTCTTGTTGATGAGAGACATAACTTATAAGTTTTAATAACTGAATTAGTTTTGCATCCTTATTTAAGTGGTTAATAAAAGTAGTTTTTGTTTTGTATATTTATTTTGAGTCTGACTTATTTTTAAAGATAGTAGTAGTTACAATTATGGCGTCTTCGGATGAAGATTTTTAAACATACAATGAAGGTAAATGGTTGAGATCCAAAGCAGCTACAGGAATAAAATGAACTTTTCTTTAATCATTGGGAAATACAAAACTGTTAAAAACTCTTTTCTTAAAAATATTGCTCAAAATTGCAATTTATTGAAATCGATACATTAATATCAGGCAGCCATGGCTACAAGATATATAACGTTTATAGATCATAGCCCACCTTACGTATAAATGTAGGTCATTCCAAAATCAAATTTTACAAATCTAGTATAGCCATGTTTGTTTTACTTGATTATTTGATCAAAACTACGGTCAAGCGATCGTACATTTTGATCACTAACTAGCTTTGTTGTAATTGAAACTTTACTTGCTCTAGAATCAAGCTGATTAGCATTCCGGCAATTGGAGAGTCGATATGATGTTCGTGCAACCGGCTCTCTAAACTTACGGCGTTACCTGCTATTAATGCGGTGACGAGTGTCCGACTAATTGGTCACTTACGCGTTCGCCACTGCTATTTTATAGGTTAGCACGTGAAAAGTGTTTAGTTAGCACTGGAAAGGGTTGAATGAAACGGGCATGTAATTTAAAATCCCAGTTTTAAAATTTGAAATCCATACATTTTCTAAAACATTTATTCTCAAGTTAGTTTAAATTTAAACTACAAGACCATGTACATCCCCTTTACCCTGAAAGGAAGCAGTCTGACCTTGAAGGATTACACTATGGTCTATACTATAATAGGTCAAGATAAGACTTCTACCTTTCACGGTAAAATAAGTGTGTAAGAACTTCACAATACTTAAATGTAAGCTAGGTTTAATTTTATATGGCATCTTGTGAATGTGGGGAATGCCAGGCCTCCACCGTGGTTCGGATTCCACGTTAAACTGTAGGTCCTCCATTTCATCTCACAAACAATCACCCTACCATTACACATTAGCGTAAGTGCGTATAACCCGAATGGGTAGTAAGACGCGGTGCTAATAATAATAATAATTTTACATGGCCTACTTTTTTAAGGTAAGCAAAGCATTATTATTTGAGGCTTGAAGGTAAATTGACACAATGGTTACTATCATAAAAACCAATAGGTTTTTTGTACGTCGAGCTTGACAATATGACTTAAAAGCTAGCAACATATAATTTAATTAATAAATGAGGGGAAAAGTAAAATTTAATATTTTACTGATTAACTTTGTTTAAAATACATACATATTAAAATAATTTTGCCCTCTTTTTGCTCCAAGCACAATCAAATTATGCCAGATGCCATGAATATGCACCATAGCTTTTAAACAGTTTGGCTTCAAGAGAAATATTTTTGTGTGAAACAGATGAACTAGAAACATGTGTGTACTAATTGAAAATGTTAAATTAAAACCATGGATGACTTACCCTGGGATTTCCCATGATGGGACTAGATGACAAACCAGCCAATTTTGCCATGCTATCTGTCATTTTATGTCGTATGCTTTCATACATAACAGCGCTCTGATGGTCGCCATGTTGGTTAAGAAACTGTGGGTTAGTTCCGTGGGCTACCGCTAACATGTGCGCTGTCACCGGACCACTGGATGATTTCTGAAGGGGCGATAGAGGGGTGCAGGGTCGTGTGGCGATTTGACTTGGGGATATAGGCGGCAGATATGAGGGATCCACATGGATTTGAGCATTGGGTAGGTGTTTTAAAGATAGCGTCTCCAATATTTTACCTGTGAAACAAACAAAAACATGGCAAATATAAATATATAAAATACAAACTTTTTAAAGAAAAATAATAATAATTAATCAAATAAGTTTTACTTTTGAGATTTAGTTCCAGTAATATTTGGACCATTACATATTAAAACCGAGAGTAAAAAACCTTAAAACCAAATATTAAAAAATCAAACTAGATCTGAAAGCCTCTGCATATCTTTTCGTTTTAAAAAACGACCAAAGAATATTGTGTTGACTTATCTAGGAGAATTCCTCAATATTAGACCCATAACATTAAAAAAAAATGTAAATTTATTTTTGGTAGTTTGTATAGAAGCAAACTATCGATGTGATTGATGAAAAGATGGCGAAACAAGTGAATTTTCAGATAAATAGCTATTTTAAATTATATGCTTACGGTTAGTTAAATTTATTTTATACTAAATAACGCTTGGAATTTAATAATAATCAACTAATTTCCAATTTTATCTCTAGAAGAGAAAGAATGTAGCAGTGTGACAGTCAAATGAGATTCTTCTTTTGTATTTGCAATCAACAGGTGTCAAATTATTATAGCGTGTTTCGTGTTCACAGTATGTAAAAGGTACAATGAGACAGCTAAATAGGTAACGATTATGTTGTGTAAGGGAATAGATTAAGGAAATAGAATAAAATGAATGTGTAAGCCTATACATACATTACATAAAATTGTATAAATTATACTATATATGTAAGTGGCATCACGGTTATAACTATCCACTTGTGAAATTGCTATTTAGGGGTTAAGTATAAGGAAAGGCACTGGCCTTAACCTCGCCCAACTAAAGATGTCATTATTATTATTGATTAGCTTACTTTACAGCCTAGATGCATGCGTAGCACTAAATTAGATTTGGACACACAATAAACCTTTGACAAACATTTGATACTTAAAGTATTTTTATTTAATTCGTTTGAATACGTTAATGGATAATAAGACGTAGTTCTAAAAAATAAAGGAAAAACTGGGTCAAAGTTCGATAAAAAATCAATTACAAAGGATATTGATGATATTAACCAACCACTTCGTCTTCACATTAATAGGCTATATTTATTATACAGTCCAATTATTCCATATATATATATATATGATCTAAAATACCCTACATGCTCATAAAAAATAGTACTCAGTAAATAACCTAGTCAAATTTAATCTATCCTAACAAGGACTTAAGGTTGGATGGAAGGGAACGCGATAAAATGCCAGTTTTTTCGCAGTTTTTATGGCAATTTTTATTTTTTTTGCCAAATTAAATAAAATATTTCTCCTCACTGTGGATTTGGGTCACTTTCTCCCACATTGATCCTTCCCATAGAGCAGGTGATTCACTTTTCTCATAAGAATAACATTTATCAGTGGCGTATCAGGATATTTGGGGGTGGAGGAAGAGGGGGCAAACCAGGTGTTTATAAAATAGTAACACCATTAATTTGATAAAATATTTTAAATCAACAACATTATACCATAACATATTGGGTGTTACTCGAGACGGCTAAACGAGTAACACCCAATACCTAGTAATATTATGATAAAATTTTAGTGATTTTAAAAGTTTTATCAAATTAATGGTGTAAGTATTGTATAAGCGCCTGGTATGCCCCCCCTCTTCCCCACCTACAAATATTTTTTCCTGATCCGCCACTGATCAATGTTATTCTTATGGTAGAAAGTTACCCACCGGCTCTATGGGGAGCATCAATATGGGATAAAGTGGCCCAACTTCGCAATGTGGTGGATTTATGTTAACCTTATGGGAGTAAGTGGCCCAGAACTGTCATTTCAACCACTACTATTAGGACCTCGTCGTTAAATTAATACTCGACGGTTAGTGTTTAGTATTAAGGTGTATCCGTAAAGTATATATAAGGTTAGATATTTTGTGAATAAAATGAACTAATCGTTAGTATTGAATTCATTCGAAACAGTCGTGTTTTCACCTTTTGTAGAGCACGTTTCAGCTGTGGTGCTCGTGACCCACCTGTTGAGTCAAGCATCGTGCACACTGGTTCCACTTGGATCAAACCATTTACCCAGCTGAGAACCATTTAAATGTTTCATCGCTTATTAGTTTACAGTGACATATTACAAGCATTGGAAAGTATTCTTTAACCCTTCTAGTTATGTTCCTTTACGTACGATAGTTCAAGTCATCGATATTAGTTACGAGACATAGCGTTACAAATATCTTAAATCGTGAACTAATCAGCTTCGGTGTCCGCGCGGTCTAACGCGCTTCTCTTGCAGTAGACTAGATTTACGATGACGGGAAGATCGAGGTTTGAATCTCAGTCGGGTGTACTGAGGGTTTTTCAAAATAGTTTTTCACTCTCCCTCCACACAAATTTGGGTACAATTCATATTAATATAACCTTCCTAATACCTGATGCTATTAGTGTAATTAGTCCATAATCGTATAGATCGAACGGGTAGTAAGACGCAATGTTAAAATAAAAAAATAATAATCGTGAATTGAAATTTTTACTTAGAAACTTTAGAAAATTTAATTCAACTTTCATGTCTTCAGTCAAATACACATTTGTTTTAATGGTCCGAGTGATTTTTCATGATATAGCAAAATAAATAGGAGGACCTATCTTAGAGTTGACAGCTTCTTGCTAACGGATAGAAAACTATATCAAGAAGCAGTTTTTACGTTCTATATGTGATTGACTTATAGAAAAAACTCGATTGTATAATAGCATCAGAATAACTATCATAACTACTATTGTAAATAACGTTTAGGGACGAGGGATAGGCATTTCATTAAACACCGGATGGATAGATGATCAACGGAAAATTCAGCAAAACTAGGTTAGATAGTATGAAACTAGTTTACCACTACTGCCACCTGCACTTTAGTGCCTCTTGTTCGTGAAGGTTGTGTGTTAAAATTATTTTAACAAAATATCTTGAAAAGTAGGCCTACCCATTTCACGTGAAATAGACTCGAGCTACGTTGTTCGGGAGTGAATCTTGGGGATTTAGTTCAACAAAAATTACTCTAATCGTTGGGATGCACGTTTTCTAATTTTATTAACCCTTCCTTCACCTCTGACAAGACATCTTGTGAATGTGGGGAATGCCAGGCCTCCACCGTGGTTCGGATTCCACGTTAAACTGTAGGTCCT
>CABEEJ010000349.1:259879-289301 GCA_901482245.1 Timema douglasi
GGGGGGGGGGGGGGGGCACGATCGGTAATCACGCATGAAGGAGAAAATAGCCACAAGATTAACTGAGGCTATCCTTTACACTAGGGGTAGATTTGCCATTGGGATCCGCATTGATCTCAAGAATAGGTCAGGGAAAGAAAAAACGAAGGGGTACAACTGATGCCTTATGAAATACGTCAGTTTTTGTTGGTTTTCCTTTCAAACGGTAGAAAGGGGAGCGTTTTTACCTCTCTTTAAGAAAAAAAACACACACAAATACGAAAACTGAGAGAAATACACACAAAAAAACTTAACAGATTTTTTATGAATACTAGTTTTTTGCCACCATGTGTTTAGGAAAATGGCATTAAACGTGTGACGAAAATTGTTGACCTTTGTGAATAGAGTAAGGTCAAAGAAGGTCACCTGTACTTTGTGCGTACAGATGAAGTACGAAAACTATTCTATAAATGTTTCTAAAGTTTCGTTTTGATACAGGTTTAAATGAGGGGGGGAAAAATGAAGGGGAATAAATAGATATGGGGAGTTGATGGAAAAAAGAATCAACTAGCTTAATGTTATAATTATCTATTTTAAGGTTATTAACATCATCATGCTAAGGAACTAATTACTTAACGAATGTAAAATAAGCTGTTAATTTGAAAGTATATATAAAACATAGTGGGAACCATCCAACCCTTTAGGAAGCTAAGTTTACGAACCTGTGATGTGAACTTGATCTCTGAAATAGTGAGAAGGCTGTTTCTGATGCGACAGCAGGCCATTAACCCTATTTCTTCGTACACAGTCCAGTAGCTGTAATACTAGATCAATATGTACTCATTGAAACGATACACTTACTAACACAATTATTTAAAAAACTGTTGACATAATAAAATAATCTCTGAATACTTACGAGATAGTTAGTTATAAGATAATATTTTGTAGTGCAATAGCCTAATTAGATAATTTTGATAGCTATGAGGTTAGACCAGTGCTTCTAATTTAAAATTCTTTGCAAACCGAAACTTAAACATAAATGATTTACGTAATATCTCATCTGGATCTTGTATCTGGGGCTGAGGACTTGTATTAGTTCATTATCGTGCCCAAAGATTCGAATACCTTGTAATTGGGATTGTCATGAAGTGATGGATAGTTTATTCTAGTTTAAGTTAGTTCGTAAGTCATATGCTTATGGATCCCGTTGTTTAAAAATTAAATGTTAAACTATTATTTTTATTAATTTTATAAGTTACCTTGGACTATTTATTAAATTACGATCTACTGTCGTATTTTTAATCAATAGTATAATAATTGTGTTGTAAACCTATCACGCTGTCACATTATGTTGTGTGTTTTAATTTATTTAGTAATATGAGCAATTTTAGGTTTTTCCCACGCTAATCTGTTTAAGGTATTTGGGATGTTGGCTATCATTTTAATAATACATTGGTACATTTGTTGGGTTTTAATATGTGATACTATGTAGTATAGTATAATTCCCTATAGTATTGTATGCACATTTCCTTTTACTTTTAATAAAATGGAAATTGGTTGCATTTAAGTCTACTTCCTAGTAGGAATCATCGGCCATCTAAGGCGGAAAGAACCACAGTAAAGCCGATTTTGAATAATTAATATTTGATTGGGTGGTTATCCAGAATATAAACTATTTGCTATCACATTTAATTCGGAAACAAAATGATACGCTCTAATGACAGTAAGATATAGAGTCGCAAAATGTTCTGGCCTAAGGAAAGGTAGGGAGTATATTTTACGAAGCAGAAGAGAAGATTTAATTACAGATTTTGATCAAATTTAGGTCTATATTTGCGGAGCTCAGTGTTTGCTTCTAGAGCTGGATTCATGAGTGCTAGCCGCTGATGATTCCATTGAGATTATAAATTAATATGAATATTGTACGCACAACTCCTGAACCAACTAATTCTATCAGCACATTACTAACAAAACAAACTAGTTCTAGAACAAGACACAACACCCAGTATTCCGACCGCTAAGTAATTGTCTATTCCAGCAATTGAGCGCGGAAGCCTTTGTTCAGTAAGCAGACGTACTACCGACGGAGCTAATGTGTCGTACATGACGATTAGAAAAAAAGTGGTCTTGGCGATGGGCCAACCTTCAACTGCAAAGGAAAAAGGGAACAAGATATACTTTCTATTTTATTGCATTTTACTAACGGTCTTATTTTTATTTTCGTTAACTTTATTTGAATGATTTAATCGTTGATTAAAAATTAAAACAACTAATAAACTTTTCAAATCATCAAAACATCTAAGATATATTTGTTTTTATTTTTGTATGCTACCTATTCGTATTATTATTATTATTATTATTATTAGCACCGCGTATTACTACCCGTTCGGGTTATACTCACACTAATGCTAATGTGTAATGGTAGGGTGATTGTGAGATGAAATGGAGGACCTACAGTTTAACGTGGAATCCGAACCACGGTGGAGAAGGAAGGGTTTGGTAATCAGATAAATCTGTGCCGGGACCGAGGATCGAACCCCGGCCGCCAGCACAGAAGTCTGACACCTTACCACTAGACCGCCAGGTCACCTACCCATTCGTATTAAAGAGGCTATATTTATAGGAAGTGTTCCCACATTTGCATGGAGGTAAAGTGAAAAACCATTATGGAAAAAGCCCCCTCAGTACATATGACCAAGGTTCGAACCTTGACTCCCCGTCATCAGCAGTCTAGTCCACTGTGAGAGTAGCGCGTTAGACCACGCGGCTACCGAAGAGGGTTTATACCAAAGAGCTTTATGTTTATTGTTTAGTGTTTTAATGCAAGTTCTAATGTAGTAAATTAGTTATATCTTTGTAACACATATATTTGTGCATATATATTTTATGACTATTAATAGCTACGAACACCTGTTGACTGCTTGGTTCAACGCATTCGTTTTGCGATGCAACAAACTAATTTGTATTTAATTTTAACTTAAGAATAAAATCAATTCTTTTCAAAAATATAATTACATCCTCCTACCAAAATCCGAAATGTTTTCTAAAATATCATAATAGTTTTCCATTACGTTTACAACTTCTGTATGGTGAACTGTTTTTAAACAAACTCATCAATTGTCCCGAATAAATTAGTGTTTTATTTTTTAGCAACGTTGTGTTTTGTAAAACCTCGGAAAGTTTAATTGCTTCTACATGGTGACATTTTTGTTTGTAAACAAATTCCTTTCGCAAACGTGCTGAACTCAAGGTGTCGAGGTCATTCACATCAAATTCATAAATATAAACTTTTATAGGTTTTCTACTATCTTATTTATCATGAGTAAATGTGTTTGATAATGATAGGTGATTTCACGAGCTAGATGAAATTAAAAGTTAGCAAATATTACTGAATTCCATGTAAACATTTCTTCATTTCCACGTACATTGAATTAATCACCTCCATTATTTGCCTCAAGTGGAGATTGTTCACCAAAAGAGTCAATTTACATAAATATATTAAACCATCGACTGGAAGATTTTCCCTGAACTATTAGTATTGTTTTGAAAACATTCTGAGATAGGATAAAGGGCACGAACTCCAGCTACCCTGAAATATATTAGTTTTACTTTGAATTATTATACTGTTACTATTTCATAATCCCCAACATGTGTGATTAAATGTTATCCCCTTTAAGGGTAAATAGAGAGTAATTCTACCATAGTTTTAAGAGGTGCGGTGATCACTTATCATTTGATAATAATATTTCTAAATCGAGCCTTTAACCTAAACTTGAAACATAATAAATCCCAGATAAACCAACTCAGTTGAACCTAGTTGATAGCAATTTATTGGTTTCAAAACAAATACATCAAATCTCCCCATCACTAGTGTTTCAAATGATATTGTTCCGTACGAGCTATCCTCATATTTACAATGAGGGGAAAGTGATGAGGAGGATACAATGTAAAGAAAGTTGACCCAACCTTGCGTGTAGGGAGAGTGGAAAACCGTTTATAAAAACACCCTCACTAAACTCGGATGGTATTCGAACATCAAACTTCCCGCAAGCAGGAGAGAAACAAGAACGAGTATTATTATTATTATTATTATTATTATTAGCACCGCGTCTTACTACCCGTTCGGGTTATACGCACTTAGCTAATGTGTAATGGTAGAGGAGGCCTGGCATTCCCCACATTCACAAGATGTCTTGTCAGAGGTGAAGGAAGGGTTTGGTAATCAGAAAAATCTGTGCCAGGACCAGGGATTGAACCCCGTACCCCCAACACAAAAGTCTAACACCTTACCCCTAGACCACCAGGTCACTGACGAAAATAAATATAATAATATTGTTATTATTTTAACTCCCCGAAAATTGTGTTAGTTTGTATAATAATTCAGATTATAAAAAATACATATTTTATTTTGACAAAAAATCTGATAAAAAATAATAGCGACATACTAAGTCATTTTTAAGAATAAAGGTGCGTTCAGACTTAGGAAGTTGCATGGACAATGCAATCGTGAAAGAAAACTTAAAGTAGACAAGTTTTGTAAATTATGGTGCCTAACAGAAATAATAAGACCACAAGTTACAAAAGTTAATTAAAATTATTTCAATTGGTCCATTCCTATGTTTTCAGTCTTTAGTTTCGTTATTAGGTTTATCAGTTCCTAGATAATCTGCTACAATAATAAGCTTCCATCATTGGTATAAAAATAAGGTAACGCCACAAGAAGCTGTAATAAACACCAATAATAGCAATCTATTGTGCCTGCGCAAAAACAGAAGCGAAAAAACACTAACCATAAAAATATAGTGCCTGAGCACAAACATGAGCAACAAGTAAAGTATACAAACACCCCCGAACATAAACGACCCCCCTTGAATCCAAGCGCATGTAATAATTGAGAGTAAATACCCGCGTCAAGAACAAACAAGCCGTTAAGCACAAATGTGTACGTAGCAAGCAAGAACAAACACTTAACCCAAACAAGCACCTTTGTGCAATAAGAACGTATTAAACCAAAATATCCGAAACAATCACGTAGGAAATCTCGTTCGTATGAACATTTGTGCTTGTTAGCCGGGTTTGATAATGGCCGAATACCTAAATACGACCTCAAATATGAATACAATTTAAAATGCTAAATTATCGCAACATATAAGTGCAATGTTTAGCATCACACAGATGTTACTTGTGGTTTCTTCACATTGTTTTTAAAGTTCAAGGCTCATGATATATTGTTCAAACGTTTGTGTTGATTAATCTTTGTTGTACAGCATGTTTTTTAATGTCTACACTGATTTGGTTCGAGGTAGCAATATATTTAAATTTAATTTATCAATAATTTAGATTTTTCCCCTAAGAGTGGTTGTGTAGGTACTGTAGTACACTGCCTCGCCCAGAGGCCTATAATACTGTTAACATGGCCTTGGCTCTCGTGTAATGTAAAACACTAATCGGACAGTGAATATGTATTTCATACTTTTATACCTTTTATTAACACAAAGTATTTCTTACTATTCATCGTTCTTCAAAAATTTCCAAGCGTTAAGTGAAATATATGTATAGAAAATATTATAAGCCCGTGTCGGTGGCAACACGGTCTAGGACAGTGGTCACCAAATGGCGGACCACGGTCCGCATCCGGACCGCAGATACATTTTTAAGGACCTTGACTAGACAGCGATAAACAGAAGAAATGATGCTATTACGGTGGTCGGCTGGTAATAGACATGGAAGGCCAGCAATAAATAGTTAAAAGGAAATAAAATCACGATTTTGAATTAGTATAGTCCTATAGGGTTTGAACTTGAGTCAATGTTAAGTTTTTCCAGACCGCGGAATTATGTCGAGTTTTTAAAACGGACCTTCATCAAAAATATTTGGGGATCCCTTGTCTAGAACGTCATTTTCACAATACTCTAAACTGCCGATGACCGGGAGATCAGGTTTCGATCTCGGTCGGGTGTAACGAGGATGGCTTTTGTTAAATGGTTTACCATTCTACACGAAAATGCGAGTACACATCTTCTGAATTCAACCTTCATCTTTCCTAAACCATTAGCGTAATTATTGCATAAGCTTATGACCCGAATGGGTAGTAAGAAGTGGTGCTAAATATTTATTATATAGGCCACATACAGATTATATAGATATATATATATATATATATTATTGGTGTTTCAGGTGGTGGAGGTAGTCTGAAAGGCGCAGCGCCCAACCACGGAGGCCGAGAAACTGTTCAACTTCCCCGCAATTGTTATGCAGACCACAGTCTGGGAAACGTTAGGTAGATTATAATTCATGCAAATGTATTATTAACCCTTTCACAGAGACAGAACTCTTCACATTAAACAACATACGCTTATTATCATATATTCAATGAACAAATTTGCACCCGCTTCGGTGGCTGAATGGTCTAGGGTGCTACTCTCCCAAAATACTAGACAGCCGATGACAGAGAGATAGTGGTTCTATTCCGGTCAGCTATACTGATAGTAATTTTCTTAGATGTTTCCCCCACTCTCTCCACGCAAATGCGGGTAAACTTCCTATAAATTCATCCTTCCTCATCCGTAGCTCACTAGCGCAATCAGTAAATAAACGTACACGTACAGCCCGAATGTGTGGTAAGACGCAGTGTTAAAAAGTAATGATAGTTATCAACTTGAAAGTAGCCCGGTGTCGTGAGGTCTGAGTCCTTCCAGCGGAGGAGTGGGAGTGACCGACATTGCTTGAAGATCATTCATTCTATCCTATATGAAAATAATTATTATTTTACTATACTACTAGCTGACCCGGCAAACGTTGTTTTGCCATATAAATAATTTTTAAGTAATTTCTAGTGTAGACAAAAAATAGCTTACTTATTGTAAGTGTGTAAGAATGTGGTATATGCGTGAAATAGGCATGGAGCGCTGTGAACGATGAGGGAATATAAAAATAACAAAAGGCAAACATTATTTTTAAGTTATTATAATTTATTCCTTAAAATTATATATCATTAATTAATCAATTACGACAGTAACACTAACAAACAATATCAATCTCTTAATGCCATAGCGTGAACAATATTTTTTGTTAGTCCATCTTTAGCTAACACAAACAAACTGGATGGTTTACCCACTCGAGAGCATGCCACGTATAATTGTCCGTGTGAAAAACATGGTGTTCTCAAATCTAAGCCACAAATAGACATCGTTTGACCTTGGGATTTGTTGATAGTCATTGCAAATGCCAATCTAATCGGAAACTGAATACGTTTGAATTGAATTGGCACATGACGATTGATCAGTTATCGACCGGGGATGAAAAATGATTAAATTACTAAAATGGCTATTAAAAAATAGGGGTTGGTGATAAAAGGGTAAAAATTTAGGGTTGTATGTATTTTTTAATGCGACATAATAAAAAAAATAAAGATATTAAAAAAATGTCTAAAAATTATAGAAAAATGTTAAGGGTGGACAACCCTTATCACTAAGGGGTATGAAAAATAGATGTTGGCCGATTCTCAGACCTACTCAATATGCTCACAAAATTTCATGAGAATCGGTCAAGCCGTTTCGGAGGAGTACGGGAACGAACATTGTGACACGAGAATTTTATATATAAGATAAGATAAATCAAAATTGTTAATAAACGTTTCTAGTACTACTTCCCTAATAATTTTATTACCTTAATGAAATAAAAAAAACATTGTTTCGTGGTTGTGGCAACAAGAGATATTATGGCGCATGAAATAATAAATTAAAAAGTATCAGATGTATCTATCTAGTTATAACTGGCCACCAAAATATGTGTATGTGGTTGTATAGCTTAGAGAAAAAACCATACAAAGTATCAGTTTCAAAATAAAGGATTTTATATTGTAAGCACATTCATACGAGCACACTCGAAAACTATTTGTATGACGTCATCAACCACCCTGATTTGATCGATCCGATTTGCCATCTTAATTTTTGAAGGGAAGGCAGGCTTTTTAGAAACTTTCATTTGTTCTCACAAGTTCGTATTTAAATAATTTAAACACACTTATAATTGATTTTTTTAATATGATTTGTTGTGAAAGTTTTGACTGCCAAAAGGGACACCATATGTTTCGGCAGATCACGTGGTTTGGCGAATGGATTCATGAGAGTAGATCTGATACATTTTTCTATCTGCCATCACCACTCCTACGCTGGATAGCCTATTGCATCGTTTCTCAAACTGCGCTCCACGGAGCCCTTGAGCCACGCAATATTCATTTCATTATCCGTGAGGCAGTTTCATAATATTCTGTATTTGTTTTTCACACTATACCATAGCATCAGTAATTAGGATCGACATTATTTACAAGCCTGAATAAAGGGTATTTGCCAAAGGTTCTACAAGAATATGTGATTTTTTCCATTTGTTTTATACTTTTACACTTGTAGAATGTAACTGTCGTTATTTAATCTTAATAATAGTGTGAGTTTTTTTTCCATGAGGACTCCAGCATTTATATTTTCCTGTGAAGGGGCTCCTCAGGTTTGTAACCCCAGGACCTTCTAGGTCCTTACTTTTGTCTTGTTATTGCAGCTCACTACACTTTACAGTAATATGCATAATTATGGGCTAGCTACGATAGTTTTTCATCGATGAGGAAGGTTAAATTTATATAAAGTGTATCAACATTTGTTCAGATATAGAGTGTAAAACGATTGAGGAAAAACTACTCTCAGTGAATCCGGCCAGGATTTAAACCCCAATCTGCACGTCACTAGCAGTCCAGTATATTGTGATAATGATGCCTTAGATCACTCGAATACACGTACACATACACACACACACACACACACACAATACCATATATAAAATGTGGAAACCATTTTAAATAAATTGCACTTAAAGTTAGGAATATTTTCCTGTGATTTAACTATATCATAGAAGTAGGCCTATACCATTTTTAAAATGATATTTTCATTGCTTGATAATACACTTAAATTTATTTTAAATCTATTTATTTTCTATGCCTCTAATACCTCCGGTCTAAATTTTATTGTTCTAAGACTCAAAATAAGAATCTGATAGAGATGCTCCAATGAAAAAGATGGTATTTACTAACATTGGTAAAAATTCATTGAGTTTTCTTTTTAAGTTCCCAAATAGCCCATATAATGAATTCCAAAACCAGCCAGCTTTATAGGATCTAAACCCAAATTGTTAGTATTTACAATGTATTTAAAATAATCTATCCCTCTTATAATGGTTGTTTGTATATTTTAGCATCCCGAAAAAATGTATGGTAAATTTAATTACAACTTAACTATTTATACTATTTATTGTATGAGCTACAAGTTTCCCAAATTATTTTCTATTATAGGCTAAGAAAACATTTTCTACAAAATTGTGTTCTAGTTTGTTTTTAATTAAACAAACAATATATATCCTCATGGATATCTATGTTTTCGCAAAACTGTATTAAAATTAGATTAATTAGCTAATTCTTTATAAAGGGAGATGCACAGTGGCACACAGGTACACATATGATGGTCATCGTGTGAGTACTTTTCATTTTCCACGGGAAAAGGGCTTACAATTATTAGGCTCACACACAAACATGCAGCTCAGTGCATCAGTTTCTTAGATTGACCCAATTTAAGAAAAGTAAAAAATAATGGCACCCAAATTTTTGACATAGACACAAAGTTGACCCAAGGAAAAAAAACTCAATACTAAATAACACAAAAACAAAATGACCAATAATATAATATTGGTTTAGGATGAATAAACGATACATTCCATTACAAAATTTGAAAACTTGGGAAATTTTACATGTGTATAATTTTTATTATAAACCTTCCTTAGTAAAAAAGACTACTTCACTTTATATATTCTGTTCAATTATTTTAACAGTCTCAAACTTTAAATATCTAGCATTGCAATACTCAGTCTTTTAACAACTCAGTGAATTACAGACCATTTTTTGTCACCTTCAATGTTCAGTTTCCGATTTCACCCCAAATATAAATTCACACATTCTCCCCAACAAAAGAACCTTTATGAAAACAAGGACCCCCAAAAAAGCACTTACCCTAAAAATATAATGTCAATAATTCACCGTATTCCCCTCTTCTTTTTTTTACCATTTTTTGGGAAATCGCTACTAGGTAACAAGAGCATCTAGAATGTAACCTACCTTTACACGGTCGTTTGATTCACAATAACAAATGAGGATATCAATCGCAGTTTTAGAGTGGTTGAAGAAATGGTAATGGGGGCATCCCACATATTGACTGCTTAACCTTTTTTTACTTACACACTTTTTTTTTAAGCATTAAAAGTTTTTTTTTCTGTATAGTATTACATGGTACCTGATAAAGTAATAATAGTTGTAAAAAATGTAGGGACGTATAGCAAAAAA
Organism: Timema douglasi; assembly: GCA_901482245.1. Classification (NCBI taxonomy): domain Eukaryota; kingdom Metazoa; phylum Arthropoda; class Insecta; order Phasmatodea; family Timematidae; genus Timema; species Timema douglasi. Next base: position 270,240 of record CABEEJ010000349.1, read on the forward strand.
TATATATAGCTTGAATTATAATAGACTATGGCCTAAGTGATTTCGATTTAGTTTTATTGAGTAAGAAAGGCTAGATGTGGTTTCTTTATTATTCATTTCTAGACGGACAAAAACTAAAAATTAAAATATATATTTTGACATTTATCTATGCAATTAAAGACTGAACTGGACTTAAGGTTTCTTTGAAATAATTTATTATTACAATATTTTACAATCGTGCCAAGTAATTGAATATTGTGTATACTAACTAGACCTATAGAAGTGTACGTATATGAGTGTATTCAGATATAAGTGACAATTACGTTTTAAAACGATTGACACTTTTAGTTTGTAAAATAGTTTTTTTTAAATTTAAATTCCTATGCTCACAAAAATCTTCAATAATGCACATTAAATAATATAACTTAGCATCTAATACGATACATTTCTAACTGTGGATACATCGTCTACTACGGCCTTGTCGGCTACTCATTTCTTAGGCCAGTATTTTGTGTGCTCTTTCTGAAGCTATTGATTATATAATCACAAGAATTACAAAGTGACTTAACTCTAGACCAAACAAGATACCCAATAAGTTAAATCCTCTGTGTGAAAGGTGAATTCTAGTTTCACTTATGATATTTTGGCCAAAACAGGATTCGAGCTCAGGGCACTTAACTTATTATGCAGATGTGCTACCAACTGAGCTATGGTGTGGGTACCAAATACAGTATGAATAAATACATAAAAATACTATCAAAGTAAAAGTCTCTATATACAAATCTACTTTTATTATATATATTATTGTATGATTACCCTATTGCCTATCGAGTATCTCACGTGGTAAATAACTCTTCATATTTCAAGCCCAGTAGCTCTCTGTAAAAATATCACTAAAAATGTGCTGGAAGTTATACAAACGTTAAACCAGATTCTAAAATATAATATATAGTTTGACTGTAACCACTTGATATGCCCTTTTGATTTCCTGTTCACGTTACAGGGATATGTACTAATTAAGTTAATAGGTTAAGGATGTGGAAGGTTGCATTTAGATAAAGTGTACACACATTTATGGGGAGGGAGAATGGAAAATCATTTTGGTAAAAAAACTCTGTCTATCCGACCACGGTCTCCCTGTCATCGGAAGTCGCGTCTAACATGAGAGAGACAGCTTAGACCATGCGGCCACTGAAGCAGGCTGACTTCCCTATCCTTGCTTACTCCCTCCGCTTCAACAACATTCACACACCGAGTAACACATGCTCTTTCATTGTTAGAACTCATGTGTCTCTTTCACACACATTCATCCACAGCACTTAGCCACGTCTTGCATGGCCCACCCTTCCTTTTTATCCACACACTCTACCTTCATAATAAATATGATATATTAAGAGTTTAATATTTTGTCAAAATTTAACACCCAATGAACTCAATGTATCTATTGTACATCTATAACGCCACGATTATGACGAGTGGGCACGCGGAGAAAGCCATGGATCTCGTCTAATCTAGTTCCCACACAAATACCCGGACATTTGATCTAATCTCTACCTTCTCCATTAGTGTAAATACGCTGATAGTTCAGGCGAGAAGAATCACGTGGTGGACAGAAACAACTAAAATAATAATGTCGAAGGCTGCCAAGTCAAATAACTTACTGTTTGGGCAACGCCACAAAAACTGTTTTCAAAGCACACCATAATTACCAGTCAACATTCCTTGACTCTGTCTCGTATACTTTGCAAAATGTTGAAAACCGTTATCGCATCTCTCTGTAGATTAAGGTGCTACAAAATACCATTTCGATCGAGACCAGTACCTATAAATAGAAATATTGTTTTCACAATGGCTTTCCAAAACTGAAATGATCAATGACTATCATACATTTTAAAAGTGAATCTCGCTCATGTTGATTATTTGTGTAAAATCACGGTCCACCTATGAAATATTATTTGAAATTGTAATTGTTAATGTAACTTAAGTGTAACGTTTTCAAATACAAGATGAAAGGAACTTGTCCTTACATTTATATAACCTTTAAAGGTAAGTTAAGCTTTTTCAGGTTTTATAATCAACCCATCGTAGGTAAGATTAAGAGCTTGCTATCATTGTAGATACAAATAAAATCATACAAACCTATTATTTTACACGTGTTTTATTTATGCTAAGCAACTTATTTCCCAATGAGTGTTTGGATCGTGCCGTGGAAGGTCGTGTGGGCGCACTTTTCCCACCTATTGGTGTGATGTTTCATGGGAAGGCGCACTTTTCCCACCTATTGGTGTGATGTTTCACGGGAAGGCGCAGTTTTCCCACCTATTGGTGTGATGTTTCATGGGAAGGCGCAGTTTTCCCACCTGTTGGTGTGATGTTTCATGGGAAGGCGCAGTTTTCCCACCTATTGGTGTGATGTTTCATGGGAAGGCGCAGTTTTCCCACCTGTTGGTGTGATGTTTCATGGGAAGGCGCAGTTTTCCCACCTATTGGTGTGATGTTTCATGGGAAGGCGCAGTTTTCCCACCTGTTGGTGTGATGTTTCATGGGAAGGCGCAGTTTTCCCACCTGTTGGTGTGATGTTTCATGGGAAGGCGCAGTTTTCCCACCTGTTGGTGTGATGTTTCATGGGAAGGCGCAGTTTTCCCACCTGTTGGTGTGATGTTTCATGGGAAGGCGCAGTTTTCCCACCTGTTGGTGTGATGTTTCATGGGAAGGCGCAGTTTTCCCACCTGTTGGTGTGATGTTTCATGGGAAGGCGCAGTTTTCCCACCTGTTGGTGTGATGTTTCATGGGAAGGCGCAGTTTTCCCACCTGTTGGTGTGATGTTTCATGGGAAGGCGCAGTTTTCCCACCTGTTGGTGTGATGTTTCATGGGAAGGCGCAGTTTTCCCACCTGTTGGTGTGATGTTTCATGGGAAGGCGCAGTTTTCCCACCTGTTGGTGTGATGTTTCATGGGAAGGCGCAGTTTTCCCACCTGTTGGTGTGATGTTTCATGGGAAGGCGCAGTTTTCCCACCTGTTGGTGTGATGTTTCATGGGAAGGCGCAGTTTTCCCACCTGTTGGTGTGATGTTTCATGGGAAGGCGCAGTTTTCCCACCTGTTGGTGTGATGTTTCATGGGAAGGCGCAGTTTTCCCACCTGTTGGTGTGATGTTTCATGGGAAGGCGCAGTTTTCCCACCTGTTGGTGTGATGTTTCATGGGAAGGCGCAGTTTTCCCACCTGTTGGTGTGATGTTTCATGGGAAGGCGCAGTTTTCCCACCTGTTGGTGTGATGTTTCATGGGAAGGCGCAGTTTTCCCACCTGTTGGTGTGATGTTTCATGGGAAGGCGCAGTTTTCCCACCTGTTGGTGTGATGTTTCATGGGAAGGCGCAGTTTTCCCACCTGTTGGTGTGATGTTTCATGGGAAGGCGCAGTTTTCCCACCTGTTGGTGTGATGTTTCATGGGAAGGCGCAGTTTTCCCACCTGTTGGTGTGATGTTTCATGGGAAGGCGCAGTTTTCCCACCTGTTGGTGTGATGTTTCATGGGAAGGCGCAGTTTTCCCACCTGTTGGTGTGATGTTTCATGGGAAGGCGCAGTTTTCCCACCTGTTGGTGTGATGTTTCATGGGAAGGCGCAGTTTTCCCACCTGTTGGTGTGATGTTTCATGGGAAGGCGCAGTTTTCCCACCTGTTGGTGTGATGTTTCATGGGAAGGCGCAGTTTTCCCACCTGTTGGTGTGATGTTTCATGGGAAGGCGCAGTTTTCCCACCTGTTGGTGTGATGTTTCATGGGAAGGCGCAGTTTTCCCACCTGTTGGTGTGATGTTTCATGGGAAGGCGCAGTTTTCCCACCTGTTGGTGTGATGTTTCATGGGAAGGCGCAGTTTTCCCACCTGTTGGTGTGATGTTTCATGGGAAGGCGCAGTTTTCCCACCTGTTGGTGTGATGTTTCATGGGAAGGCGCAGTTTTCCCACCTGTTGGTGTGATGTTTCATGGGAAGGCGCAGTTTTCCCACCTGTTGGTGTGATGTTTCATGGGAAGGCGCAGTTTTCCCACCTGTTGGTGTGATGTTTCATGGGAAGGCGCAGTTTTCCCACCTGTTGGTGTGATGTTTCATGGGAAGGCGCAGTTTTCCCACCTGTTGGTGTGATGTTTCATGGGAAGGCGCAGTTTTCCCACCTGTTGGTGTGATGTTTCATGGGAAGGCGCAGTTTTCCCACCTGTTGGTGTGATGTTTCATGGGAAGGCGCAGTTTTCCCACCTATTGGTGTGATGTTTCACGGGAAGGCGCAGTTTTCCTGATACCGTTACACATACCTACAGAGTTTCCCAACCACCTAGTTTTATTTAACTAATGTAGTATTGTAAGTTTGTTCATATTTTTTTTTCCTATCATCCTAGTACTTGTTTGGGCTGTGCATAGATTAACCACATCGATGAAATAGGGATTAGGAAGATCTACTTTTAGAGGAAATGTACATGCATTTCCATAGAGAGAGAGAGAGAGAGAGAGAGAGAGAGAGAGAGAGAGTGAAAACCAACGAGGAAAAATACCCTCAGTACACCCGACCAGGATACAAACCCCATTCTCTCGTTCACCAGCATCCATTCTGGCATGAGAGCGACGTGCTGGACCAGTCGACCCTCGTTCCAGGTTTGTTCGTGATTTACTTGTATTTCTGTATAATTTTAAAATTAAGAACTCGATGCTTGTACTTGGAATAGTTTGTAATTAATGTGTTGTTTTAAACATTATTTGTACTGAAAAATATCATTTTGTTTTAAAAATGAGGAAAACATTAGCCTATGTAAATCCTGAAGATTGGGATATAATCAACATCAAAGGTATAGTACTTTAAAATGTTCAATTCGTTTATAGTTCAAACAGTGTTTTGAACAGATTTGATTTGATTTGATTTGTGAGAAGCCATTACATGTAAGTCCTGTACAAACTAGTAACTTATAATGTAATTCACTTGTAATGTTACGTAATTTAAAAATGTGTGGGGAATTTAAAATGTGTATCGTTATATAATATTCAAATTAAATAATATAAGATTATTAGCTATAACTTTTTTTAGACATAACAATCTACTTTGAATAATTAGTAAACAAAAAGATTAGTTTCGTTCTACGTTAGTTAAATGGACGATAGTAATAAAGGTGTTTTAGTTAATACGTCTTAAAACAGGAATGATTTAACGCCCTAATCTATGAGGCAGGTTGGAGAGGCTAGTTTTAGATGAAGTTGTTAAACCTGAGTGTGAAGACGGGATGGAATAGAGTAGTGAGAGACGGGTTGCGGACTGCTCACGAATATTGTAACTTTGACCTCCCTGTCACCGGTAATCCGATATATTGTCACTGAATTTCAAGCTCTTATAGTCCGTTTTGCTGCTGATGGACAATTCGGAATTTGAATGATTATACCCCTCTCTCCACGCAAATTCGGTTGCACTTCCTCTAAATTCCACTTTTCTAATTCATGTAGTGTAGTTGATTGCCCAAACACGTGATATAACGTGATTCAGAAATAAAGATAATATATTATAAGCGTGACTCCCTGAAACGAGAAAATAACAGTGCAGTGATGGTCAATATTGCTGTCGTTAAGGTGGGCTGGACAGGGACGTGATAACAGACCAGTGTTGTCGCAGTCTACTATAATATCAACAGCTGTTGAATATATATCGTGTCTATTTGATAAACCTTTTAATTGAAGAGAGAAATTTTCACAACTCTCTTGACAAAAATTCAAGAACTAATGAGTTCACCATGTGAAGAAAACTAAATTCTATGTATTTACTAGAGAATTATTGAATATGTTTTTACCAAAAATGTTTCGCAATAAAAACTGTAAAAACCCTCCCCCTTGCTCACCCCAGTTTCACCCCACTTTAAAGTAGACTCAATGTAATCATCTAGAAGAGTATTATTATAATTTTATGAAGTCAACATTTTGTTTGTTTGTCCCTGAGCAAGAACGAGCAAGAAGAAAAGTGCGTCACCGAGCTACAATATTATTACCAGTCGTCAGTTATTACGACACCTTCAAAGAGTACATTTAGAGAAATACATGGGATGGCAGCTTTTGCTAAGATGACCAACAGTGGTATTGCTTGTGTCTGACCGAGACCAGGGTTCAATCCCGACATTCTGCATTGGGAATTATTTACCGTGATTGGGATTTTAATCGTCTCTCCAGGGGAATGCTAGAGAAGTTGAATCTATTCTCCCTACTTGTCCGGTTTGGGATTTCTCGCAGCGAGTACTGCCATTAAACTGTTCGACACCCACTTCAGTGGACGGACGGTCTAAGGCATCACTCTCATGTTGGACTGGCATGCTGAAGACTGAGAGAACGGGGTTTGAATCCCGGTTAGGTCTACCTAACCTTCCACGCAAAAGCGGGTAGATTACCTTTAATATGCTTCCTTTCCTCATCCATTCCCCATTAGACTAACTATCATATATGCATATAACTTGAACAGCTAGTAAGAGTTGAGACGCGATGATTAAAAAAAGTACGAATTAAGTGAAAACTCATATATTGTTAAGACTGAACTACTTTCCGGTTATCTCCTCCACCATATATATGTCGGAGGATATATATATATATATATATATATATGGTGGAGGAAATATTTATATATATATATATACCTATATATAAGTATATATATAAACAAAATATAATTGGAGCAATAATAATTGTTTGGATATTAAACACAGGGCCATAGAAAATATATGTGTATTGCTATTTATTTAAAATCCTGTTTAATAATGTTTTAATAGAAATATATATATTTTTTTAATTCATCAAAATGATTTCAATTCAGCTGACCAAATAAAATTTCATTGAACATATTTATTTCAAATAATATTAATTAGGTCTTAAATCGAAACTTAAAAACGTTAATCACAATAGAATCCGTTTTGAAAATGTAGCTTTATTGAGATGGCAATTAGTAAATGTGTTTATTTTACAGTTAATAATGATTACATTTTCTTTCTTTAATCTCTCGCAGAAAGAATGATCAAAATATGTGTCCTGCCCATATGTGGACTTAGGAAAGATTAATTTAGGGCATTCCTCGCACAACCCCAACTATATGAAACTACGACTTGTGAAATGTATGCACGCCTGCCAACATGTATCCACACATTTTCAAACTAAGCAATATATGAAAGCAGTCTCGGTGACAAAATTGATCGGAAATAAAGATTAAAGCCATAACCATCTTCTTAATTTGAGTAGCGCAAGCTGACCAGATTGTGAATTCTCTCGATCGTTTAGGAATACATTATAGTGGGGTTTAGTTTCAAGTATGGGAAAATTCTTTCTCTCCATACAAAATTATAATTTGTAAGGAAGTAAAATGGTGCACAGAAGAGAATTTCACCCTTATTTATAGCACTTTCTTACGGACGATTTATTAATGTAAGATGATCCAGCACTTTGTCCCCTTCGACCCCGCTGACTCAATCATGTGGCTACGATCAAATTTCCCCTGCCAAATACACCTTTTGCTCCCCTCTCCCCTCTCCCCTCTCTCAGAGAGGGAAGCACAGGTACAAAAGAGTAGAGAAAAAAAGGAAGGGGGAAGGGGAGATTATAATTTTATACTTTTTGCACACGTTCAAACGTTACCCTTTTATTTGTGTCTAGGATATTTTCTTTTACTGCCTCTAAAAGGGTAAAAAAGGGTTTTTCATAAATATCATCCCTTTGAGAACTTTTAAGATTTTTTAAAGAATATATATAAATATATATTTGAAAGATTTTATTTTTTCATGTATTTGGCCAGTCCTTTCTTTACGTAACGGATTTTTCTTTTTTAAATAAAAAATAAAAACCCTTTCTATAACACAAGTGTCTATATGTCTAACGTAACATTCTTGAAGACGGTACAGCTTTATTTAAATAACGCTTTCAAAACTACACGTTAATATACAATTAATCTAGATAAGATTTGGGACCTAATTGTAAATTTAAAGTTTAGCAATACAGTGATAGTTTATTAAAAGCACGATATCTACTTTTTTAAATAATACAAAATACATTAATACTTGAGATATTTCAAGTAACAAAATACTTTGCGTTAACTGACAAAACAGTTATTATTTTAAATAATACACAATATAACTTATTACTTTAATTTACATTATATATGTTATCACTTGAATTATTACATTACAAATTGTAACTATAAGTGATACACACATTGTTTTAAATAATAGCTCTTAAGACTTACTTGAATTAATAAATACCCGCTTATTGCTTTATGTCAGAATTAAGAGCCACCCATATATTATATTATATTACAGCCACAATATTACAAGTTTAAAAACAATATTTTACCACAAATACGCATTCATAATGTTAGTATCGTTATTTTAGACTGTAAAGGTGTTTAATGCAAGTGGAGCTAATAGCTCGTGAGACATATATATATCTCGTACGTTGCACCATGGCCAATATTCTAACACAAACCAGATTTGAACCAAAATATCTCCTAGTTGGTTGGCCAGTCAATGGCGAATCGAGCCCGAACCATCTCGGCTATGGTTGATATTGATCAATCATACGGATACGATACATAAAAGGAGTCTAGTTATCTAATCTATTCACACGTAAATGTAATATATACAAACTATTTAGTGGATACAACATGTTAAATGTAGACATGAAATGTCTTTAAATATACTCGAAATTATTAATTTTGATATATTTTAGTAGCATAAGAAAGAAAGTAAATATAGGCCTATGTTTATCAGCAATTACTTGTAATACAATAGACTGATGAACAAAATAAGATTTAGTTTAATCTTTCTTACATTTTTAAAATATTTTCGCTACTTACAATTTTTTTTAAATATATCTATATACACGCATAGGTAGACAGAAGACCTAACTATCAAGTCCATCAAACATGGTTCACCCCTGATGGAAATTTTGAGATTTGATTAACTAATGGGAGGACTAAAGGTGATTTTTAAACTGTTTACCCACTCTTCCTGCATGCAAATGGTAGTACATTTCCTCTAAATTATGACTACTCATCTCTACTACTGTAGCATGGGTGGTAAGATGTGATGGCGAAAAATAGGCTTATATAGGCGTAATATTCATATAGATGAAATTTAGTCCATAGTTAAACATTTTTTAGTAACACACCCTACTACGTAAGCTTATGTACTAATTACTTTAATGTGTTAGGGATTAGAAAGGTTGAATTTAGAGGAAGAGAGTGGAAATAGCCTGGTTAAAAACCACATGGCCGAGATATGAACCCAGCAAGGGTTAAAATAAGGCGAGGTATCCAAGTTCCAAGGCACTAATAATATACACTTATGTTTCGATACAAATTCACAAAGATAAATGTTTCCAAAGCTATAAAGTAATTTAGATAATGAACATAGCTACAAGCCCACTAGTAAAAATACAAATCAGCCATTGCTGGGTAAATATTATATGATTCGTCCAGAAATATTGTTGATCTTTTCGCAATTTTTGTCTTTAACGATGTAGTATACAATAATTGTAGAGGTGTCGTATATCCGACACCTTAGCTCAGTTGGTAGCGTGTCTGTCTACTAAGATCAGGGTCTCGGGTTCGATTACCAGCATGGCCGAACAAACTTGTTATTGGGGAAATGTGGGTTTACCCTTTCACAGTGATGAATTAACGGCCAGGGGACTGGATGTCGTGCCTGTCCTAGTCTTAAATTAAATTAAACGTCATATGAAGCTACGACAGGCCTCGCAAACTGGTAGTGAAAAAATAAATGACTTGAATAAAAAAGTGACGCAGGCCACAGGCTAGGAACGGTAATGGTTGTAAAAAAAATATGTCGTTTAGAGTTTTAATTTTATTTTATTTAAAAAGAATATCAAGGGCCCATAAAAATTAAAAAGGTTAGTCGTACGTTTCACTCGGTTGTCGATCACGAGATCTTCGAGTTTACTGGAAGGTTTCTTTGCACGGTGTTTTGTTTTTAATCCTCTCTTCAAAAAATGAGTGTAATTCGCGGATGACACATGAACTAGATGGAGCTAAACAAGATTCTGGAAATAAGCTTGGCATCATTTAATTGATTGTAGAACGTAGAGAGCTTGAATTGCGCGGCACTAAACAAGCTTTTGAAAAATAGTCTTGGTACTAATGACTTGAGCTTAAGTCTTGGGGGAAATCGGGGGGTGAGGGGTCGGATCGGGAGTAGAACTCGTGCCACTAAACAAGCATTTGGACAAGCCTTGATAACGAATGAAATGAATAGTCTGATTATGACATATATTTATGATCATGCTATCAGCAGAATAATATTAAAGGGATGGAGTTGAGAAAGTTAGGATTTAAATAAATTGTAATCAGATTTTTAGAAGGGAGTTAGTGGCTACGAAATAATTTATTCTTCCGGTTTTCCTGTTATGGTTTGTGTATTAATAATAATTTATTTATATCAATACTGTACCACTATTCAAATTAAGTTACAATAATAATAATTAATATTTAGAAATCGGATTCTTTACAACGTCCGAAAAGAAGTGTGAAACATTCATAAAGGGATGCAACATATTTTTACATTTGTTTTTTTCTTTCATTTTTCAGCTTTGATGTAAAATTGCTTTTATGTTATTTTTAATCAGTACGTGTTTGATCAATCTAATTGTCTTAGTATCCAAACAGAGTTGGTGAGCTGTGTTAATAATCTAACAGTCAACCAAATGTGAAAAGTTAAATGACCCATATCTAGCCCTACACTAACTTTCTTTCATAATAATTTACAAAATGAAGGCTCTGCCCTTCTGACGACTTTTTTTCGTAATCTAAATTTTACTTTTGGATAGTACTGATCGCTCTTAAGTATTTCTACTATGAATTGATGTGGAGATGATAAAGATAATACATTGGTGTTTTGATAAAGCTTAGTATATTGTTGACCAGAGTATGAATAACCCAAGTAACACAGTAAGTAGCCATTATTCAAACTGATGAGTGATGAGTAACCCTGACAAGATCACATTGACCAATAATAACAAATACATTCTTATAGTAGATGCGTATTATTAGTTTAGATATGTTCACCACAAATGATCCAGATAAATTGAAATATATGTTTTCCTGAATATTTTGCTTAGTCTAGCTCAGAACTATTTTAGAAATAGTATACTGCAATAATAATTGCTTACTAGTCAACTTTATTTTTTCGAGGGCTTCATGCTGTGAGATAATATTCTAATTTATAATCTGTAAGTAATCAATCATTATCATTAGACAATCACTATGTAATGTTGAGAACATATTAAATTAGAAGCGAGCCTAGGTTTTAAACCCCAGGTATATGTAATTATTAGGGGTTGAGAAAGGCTTGACAAGCTGTGTAGAGTTCATGGGGCATTGTGTTCCGTAAGAAAGGAACAATACTGTCCAGCTCGCTTGGCGTCCCCAGGATAAGGGTGAGTGCAGGTGCAAACAGTAGTGATAGGGGTTGTTTGGCCCAATATGTTTTGAGAACACTTTGTAGGCCTACTTGATAATACTTGGAGAGGCCAACCTCTAAACCAGTAGTTCTTAAGCCGTCCTTGAGAGTGGGTCAACGTGTGAGCATGTAGATTTAGCTCACCTTGTTGATCACATGTCATAGTGTGATGATAGTTTGTTCACATTTGTTTGAAGTTATTACTAAATAATTAGCAACGTGTGAATCAGTAAATAGCTGGCTGTAATTGCGATGTAAGAATCACTATAATCAGTGCGGAATTTACCAAACCTATATATACACTTTATAGTATCCAGAAACACGGATCCGTGGGTCTTGTGGGTGAGGGGTTTTAAACCACCAAGGGCCAAGTCTAAATAACTTATCCCTCATTATGTAGGGGATGGTGCAGGGGCAATGGTGCAAATTCCCCAGCTCCGAGCCCCACCAGAGGCCGACCGCCAGTACCATGTAATTGTGAATTTATCACACCCCCGATCACGTGTCCTGATAATTATGTGCAGATGTTTGAAAGTGTAGTTAATTGTTGTATTCGATAACATTTTTAAATGCTGTCCAACCTCTTGTAAAATATTTTATTTGAACCCCGATGGGGATACAGTTTGTTAATATGTTTGTAGTGAGAAAATGTCCGAGCTTCAAGTGAGGTGTATTTCCAGCGCTGGCTACCACGACCCCGTGTTAAGTGCACCATACAACAGTTTCATGTTAGAACTGGAAGGAACACGTTCTCACTCCTAGGAATGGCTCGATATCATTTCGTCAGTTCGTGTATATAGTTCATAGCTCACAAGCCTGGTTTAACAAATGTTGTCCCCTTGTCAGTAGTTGAGACACAAATACTTTCTTAGTCAAGATGAATCGTTTCATATAGTAGTTCTTGATTGAAACCCGCATTGGTGTGAATTAAACATCAAACTCGTCGTCTTGTTTGCCGGTGACCGGAATGTCGGGGTTTGATTCCTGGTTGGGTGTATTCAGGATGGTTCTTCCTAAATGGTTTAACTCTCTCTCGCTCTCCACGCAAATGCGGGTATAATTCCTACAAATTTAACCTTCCTCATACCAAACATTTTAGCATAATTAGTACACACGCGTATAATTTGAATGGGTAGTAAGACGCTGTGCTAAAAAAAACATAGTAATTAAATTTGCATAGTGGCTAGTAAAATGTGGTGGTTAGCAAAAGTGAATATCTTTATTTAAGCTTACAAACCAAATTTAAAACTTATCAAATTAAATAACTTCAGATTTAATTTGAGTAATTATGTTAAAGAGTAACTTTTTTATATTCTAATCACAATATATCTATTTTAAAAATTAAAATGTTTTTTAGGATTCAGAAAGAGTATTCATAATTACGTTAAGTTATTTGGTTCTATTTTATTTTTATTTTGTATTTGTTTTCAAGATCGGCAATGAGTTACGATTGCTTTGTGCCGAGCTAACATTGTGCTCACTTTGAACTAAATTACTCCAAAAAGTTGAACTAGTTTGACTACTTCAGTTGGAAGAATCGTTCATGAACTAATTATAGCTACTGTATCTATTTCTTAAACAACAAACATTGTAAAGTAATCGATCTAAACAGGTAAAACGATAAAGTAGGCCACCAAATTTAAATAATATCTATTACGATTATCCTCATGAAAGAATATGTGTTTATGATTTAAGTAAATGTTGGTTATTTATTTATTTACTTTTAATATGAGAACAATTTTAATTTCACTCTTTAAGTAACTAATCAATTTTTCTTGTTTATAAAACGTGGTTATTAATAATACAACGCACCGGATGGACAGAAACATTAATAAGTGTAACAAAGATCACTTTATATCCAAACATGTCCTAAATCATTAATTCATTCAATTTTGTACACCCGTTAGATCTAAATGTTCAAAGTACATAGAAAAGTATACAAGTTAAAATAAAAAGTTTTATTTAAAACCACTAACTAGACCAAAATTTATAGAGACAAAGAAAAAGAACCTTGTGCAAAATGAATTAAAACAAGGCTTAAAACTTTTTTTATTAAGTCAAGTACGTGAAAGTCAGTGTTTTTTTTTACTAAGAGGAAATTTCCTTGAAAGGAAAATCTTTACCGCCGATCTCTTAGGTACTCTCAAAAGATTTTTTTTATACATATGGTTTCAGAATAAGAGACTTAATATGTTTGAACAGCACTGAACCATGTTTTAGAGTTTCCAAACAAACACAAGCTAGCATTTTCTTAAACAAAAAGTAGTCCCGTCGTTGGGCTATTACCTGGATGTTTTAGTGTGAGTATGTGAAAATAAAAAAGTAGAAGCGTATGTGAAATCCCGTCAATCGGATAGTAAGCCCCTCGTCGTATTAAATGGAACATCTGCAACCCTATCCTCCCCTCGCGCAAAGGGTTGAGACGGGAAATCCTTTACCTTGTAAGCTAGTTTTTTTTAATATCACTGGTTTCTCCCAGATTTCCTGTTCACATATCTTTTCATTTCATTCAATTTCCATAAAAAGGGTAGGTAGGGTTAATCCATAATTCATCGATTTCCTGTGTACCTATACTAAAGGAAAGTAACAAAAGTACTTCACTATAATATGACATCCACGATGAAATTTCATATATTTAGTGGACAAAGGAAATAAGACAGTCTATATAAAATGATAAAATATCAAAAATAAGTTTTATTATGTTTCTAACTTACAAATCCATGTGTTGTTTAGAGGTTACATTTATTTTCCCACGATGACTTAAATTTTGGAAACTTGAGTTGTGTCATTTACAACTATATGGCATGATAAATAATTATAATATAACTTCATTGTTTTTGTTTCTAGAAATTGACCTACAAGATATGCCGTCAACAACTATCCACCTATTATTTTATATCTACATAACTTGATTCAATTTAATTGTAAAATATTATTATATAGATTGATTGTAGGAATTCTCACCTAGATGTGTTACATTGCCTTTGTGAAGTTTAATCGCTGTATCCTCCACATCGAAACAATGTTTTATTTATGGAGTCATCACTGAATAAAACATTGTATTAGAGTGCAGGAACAGTAACATAATTTATTATTATTATTACTTATTTATTACTTCATCGTTTAAGAAAGTTGACTGTTTTTTATGTCTGTACTATGCCCTGGTTAGATCTAAGTTAGAATATGCCACTGTTGCTTGGAATTCCATTACCTTAACTGACTCTCTCAGGTTGGAAAACATTCAAAGAAAATTTGTCGCTGCGTGATATGATAAATACTTTACTAACCGGATTTATTATGATTATGACAGAATTCGAAACCTTCTAAAGCTCCAAACTCTCTTTTCGCGTAGACTTTATTGTGATGCCCTTTTTGTTTTTAATATTTTAAATAGCCAAATTTCTTGCAAATTTGCCCTTGATCATGCAGGTGCTCATATCCCTTCTCCGGCTTCTCAATAGCTCTTATAAGGTGAGACCTATAGGTCGTTGTATCCATAGCGGCAATTCTAGATCTGTCGACCTTCTATCATAAAAGGAAAGCTAAACCCAGAGAGTTATTTAAGGAACTCCCATATCAATAATTAATCATGTAGAGGTCCTGCCTAGAATATTGTATAATTACCTATCTCCCTTCAAGCTTCCTCTAAGACGTGCCTTCCTCCTCGCTGCACCATAAGTGGGAATTTGCGATGGCTGGACAGGTAGTTGGAGTCGAAGTGGGTCGAAAATAGAAAATTTTATAAGTTTTTTAAATGAATGGAATTAAATTTAATTTTAGTCTTAATACATAGTAACCAGCCTATTGAATTAAAAAAATTGATAATATATATATTGCCTAGAGTAGCAAATGTATAATATATAGATATTGTAAGTTTATACATAAGTCGTTCCACTCTCAATTTGCAGTACAGATTTTATGGAGCACCATATTTTATCCAATTGAGACAGATTAACAATTTCTAATTTTAAAAATTAATGGTGTTTTAGCACCGCGTCTTACTACCCATTCTAAGTGTATGCTCATGTGCTAATTATGCTAATGGTTTTAGGGATTAGGAAGGCTATATTTAGAGGAAGTGTATCCGCGAAAATTTGCATGGAGGGAGAGTGAAAAACGATTTTGGAAAACGACCCTCAGTAAACCTGACCGAGATTTGAACCTCAATTTCCCCGTCATCCGTAGTCTGGTCCACTGCGAGAATAGCGCGTTAGACCATGTAGCCAACGAAGCGGGTAATTTTTAACAAAAATCTTATCAACTTATACGAAGTGTATACACTTTAACGTGGTACATTTTAGGTTTGATTTATGTCAATAAAATTTGGTATTATTGTGATTATTATTATTATTATTATATACATGCCACATAACACCCTTGGATGTTGCTAATGCTATAAAAAAATTGAGTTCTTCTAGATGTGCCGGGACAGATGGAATTCCAAGTTTTATTGTGAAAGGCTGTGCCAGCATTTTCAGCCCTTTGTTAGCCTATATTTTTAACATTAGCCTATCAAATGAAACCTTTCCTCTCACATGGAAACAATCTGTTGTCGTACCTATCTATAAAAAAGGGGTAAGAACAAATGTTTGTAATTACAGACCAATTTCCCTCTTAAACACTTTCTCCAAAGTATTCGAGAAAATCATACATGAGCATACTTTCCACCACCTTAAAAATAAACTATCAGATAATCAACATGGCTTTATAAAAAATAAATCTACTGTCACGAATTTAGTAGAATTTCTTGGGCATGTTGCCCCTCAAGTCTCTGCCCAAGGTCAGGTTGATGCTATTTATTTTTACCAAAGTAAGGCATTTGATTTATGTCAGCATAATATTATTCTCTCTAAGCTTGGTAATTTTGGACTCTCTCACTCTTATGTAAATTGGTTTAGCAGTTATTTGCATGAAAGATCATTCATTATTAAAATTGATTCACATACCTCAAATACATTTTTAGCACCCTGTGGCATACCTCAGGGTTCTAATTTAGGTCCTCTTCTCTTTAATGTGTTTATTGATGACATTGGTAAATATTTGAACTCGTCTAGTTATTTACTCTTTGCTGATGATGTAAAATTATTTAAAACTATCAAATCAATAGCAGATTGTATAGATTTACAAAATGATGTAAATGGTATTTTACAATGGTCTTTGGAAAATGGAATGTCTATCAATAAATCTAAGACCAAATCTATATCTTTTACTAGGAAAACTAATCCTTTCTTTTTTACTTATAAATTGGGCAGTGATAACATAGTTCGTACACTTTGTATTAATGATCTTGGTGTCCTCCTGGATAACAAACTTTATTTCCACTATCATGTTGACCATGTCATTTCCCAGTCATTGAAATTACTTGGGCTTATTAAATTTATTACTATATCATTTAAGAAAGTTGACTGTTTTTTATGTCTGTATTACGCCCTGGTTAGATCTAAGTTAGAATATGCCACTGTTGCTTGGAATTCCATTACCTTAACTGACTCTCTTAGGTTAGAAAACATC
This sequence comes from Timema douglasi, assembly GCA_901482245.1. Lineage (NCBI taxonomy): Eukaryota > Metazoa > Arthropoda > Insecta > Phasmatodea > Timematidae > Timema > Timema douglasi. Next base: position 287,199 of record CABEEJ010000349.1, read on the forward strand.
CAAAGAAAATTTGTTGCTGCATGCTATGATAAATTCTTTAGTAACCGGATTTATTATGATTATGACAGAATTCGAAACCTCTTAGGGCTCCAAACTCTCTTCTCGCGTAGACTTTATTGTGATGCCCTTTTTGTTTTTAATATTTTCAATAACAATATTTATTGCAAATTTGCCCTTGATCATGTAGGCGTTCATATCCCTTCTCGGGCTTCTCGTAATCCTAAATTATTTTTTCTCGATAGCTCTTATAAGACGAGCCCTATAGGTCGTTGTATCCATAGCGCCAATTCTAGATTTGTCGAGTTTGACTTTTATCATAAAAGGAAAGCTAAACTCAGAGAGTTATTTAAGGATGTCCCATATCAATAATTTATCATGTAGAGGTTCTGCCTATATTATTTAAACTTACAATATTCTGATATATTTTTTGCATTATGTTACTGATTACTATTTAGTTATTTGTTTTTAATGTTACTTTTTATTCTTATTATTATTAACTACTTTTTATCTCGTAACTATTCATCAGTATATAACATTATTTAGCCATTTTTTGTCTATCATTTTTTCTTGTGTAAATATATGTATTATAAGGTATGTACGTGTGTACTTTTCAGTGCTGGCCTGTTATAGGTCTTACGACTGTTGGCCAGCACTATAATAAAGGAAATTGAAATTGAAATTATTATTATTATTATTATTATTAGCACCGCGTCTTACTACCCGTTCGGGTTATACGCACTTACGCTAATGTGTAATGGTAGGGTGATTGTGAGATGAAATGGAGGACCTACAGTTTAACGTGGAATCCGAACCACGGTGGAGGCCTGGCATTCCCCACATTCACAAGATGTCTTGTCAGAGGTGAAGGAAGGGTTTGGTAATCAGATAAATCTGTGCCGGGACCGAGGATTGAACCCCGGCCACCAGCACAGAAGTCTGACACCTTACCCCTAGACCGCCAGGTCACCCATGATTATTATTATCATCAATATTATTATATTAAATTTGATTTAGATAAAAAACTAAAGTCGAAAAATTCTCGGAAACCAGAAGATCTAGGAAGCTGGCGTCTTGCAGGTATTTAGCTTGCACATAAGGGTGCAGGAATTCTGGATGACGGAAAATTCCAATGGGGGCCCCCAAAATGAGAAGATTTCCAAAAAACCACAACTAAAAATCTTGAAGCTCAGAAAACTTAAAAAGCTGAAATTTTGCCCGAAAGGGTGCAGAAATACTTGGTGACCGGAAATACATATGTGGGCCCTTTAAAAACCAAAAAGTATATCAAAAAAATGTTTATAATGTCATTTTCAATTAAAAAAAACAGTTTGACACTTTCATTCAAGTAAATATTCGGTTTACTATAGAGTCTTTAAATAAAATGGCACCTCGCTTATTCTGAGGGTCACTAAAAATGATTCCCATTCGCAATCTTGGTCCAACAAATGCCAATGAGACACATTACACAACCAGAAATGAAGCCGTTGATTATGTTAGCTAAAGTATGATAAGTTGTTGTTGTAAATGAAATATATGTTCAAATATCTAACATGTGAAATGTCACATTAACTAATACAATAGCTCTGTTGGGACAGTGAGTGTAGTTTGGGGGGTTTCATTAAGTGGTTTAATTAAATATTATTAGACCTGCCTTTGTTGACAAACGACTGATTTAATTTAAAGTTTAAAATTGCTATAATACTTCCGCTAAAAATGGGTATCTGCGGATTTTTTAAATAATATAGATGTTTAATTAGTTTCCAGAAAAACTGATTTATGGGTAGCTTACATAAAACTTATTTTTAAACATTGTAAATTGAAAGATGCTTCCATTTTTTTTCATCACTACGTTTTATTACCCGTTTGGGTTACACTCATATACACTAATTACGCTAATGTAATGTGGTAGTGTACCCGTATTTGTATGGAGGGAGAGTGGAATTTTTTTTAGGAAAACCCATCCTCTGCAGACATGAACAGGATTATAACTCTGACTTCTCCATCGCCGGCAGTCCAGTCTACTGCGCAAGTGCGGATAACCTGAACATGTTGTAAGATGTGATTTATACATACACACACACACACACACACACACACACACAC
>CABEEJ010000349.1:289595-309440 GCA_901482245.1 Timema douglasi
ACACACACACACACACACACACACACACACACACACACACACACACACACACACACACACACACACACATTGCGAGAATGACACCTAAAGCCGCGCACACACCAGCGAGTGTAATGGCGAACCGCACAGCGAACCGCACAGCGAACCGGGCGGCGAACACTGACAGGGGGTGAGGGTTAACTGTTTTTCCGTTAGTATCGTCCAAACCCAAGGAGAATAATACGTATCAACAATCGGCAGTCGCATATATTTGCATCCATCTCGCCCTGAAGAAGCAAAGTAAAAAATACATCTGTGCAGAGATTTATTCTTTTATTAATATTTTGGTCTATCAACTACTCTGGTTTAATAAATATTTTTAATTAGTAATTACTTTTTATTGGAGTTTATAAAATAAGTAGTCACTTTTTTTAAAAAGAATAATGGACCTAGCCCCCTCCCCATCCACCCACCCTACGGGTCCATTACCCCTGTCTGAAGATATTTATTTTTCAAATTTACCTTTTTTATTTCTCGAAACAATACTCAATAAACCGTACATCCAAGAGAACGTTTTTTTCTCATCTCTAAGCTGAAGTAAAATCTAACTTATGTTAATTGTATCGGGGCAATGCGTGCACTTTGGAGAATTCAACCACTGAGGCAGGGGTTCAAAACCGGTATCTAGCGAGTTCTTACAGGATAAATAATATATTCTAGGAGGTTTGTTTTTAGGAGAAAAATTATTTCAAGGGTAGTTCATAAGGAGTGTTTTTTTTAATTTGAAATTTTTTAGAAAATTCCTTTAACTATTTTATTCAAAATGGGTATCTGGGGAGTATTTTTAATTAGAAATACCAATGTATAGTATTTTGCGGAAAAAATAATCTAAGAATGCCTGTTAGTAGATTCTAGAAAATCTTATTTCAAACTATACCCGTTTTAAGGAGAAAGTATTTATTATTGTGTCGTAACATTTATTTAGTGTGATAGTAAAAATAATGTGATTTTAAGTTCGTTCAGAAAATTCGTTAAAATAACTGTTGTCGGGGATTTTTTTTAAAAATATTAATTGCCATTAATTGTAATGTATGACTAGAAAAAGGTCTGTGATCTGGGCTGTAATCAAGTTGTTGCACTGTCATAATGTCGCTCTTTAATTGAGAAATAATTTCCCTTGTACCGTCGGCCACTACGTGGAGGGGTCCAACTCGAGGTTTTGGCTGACAGTGCTGCTAATATACGCTACACAAACCCCTCCCTTGTGTATTTACTTCACTATTCAAATTTATTGAGACGATTTTTCTTGGTACAGGCTCAGTTTGATGATTTTTTTTGAGAAATAGCTCCAACTACTATTTAGCTCGTGCTAATCAAGAAACGTGGCGTTAGCTCTTATTAAGAATAAGCTTACTTGGCAACTATATAATCACTGTTTTATTTTATTTTATTAAGCACCACGCTTAAATACTAATTACACTAATGGGTTAGGAGTTGGGGAAGGTAGAATATAGAGGAAGTAAACCCGTATTTGCGTGAAAGGAGAGTGGAAAACAATTTAGTAAAAACAACTCCATTTCCCTCGAGTGAGATTCAAACCTCGATCTCCCCGTTCTTGACAGTCTAGCTCAACACGAAACATGTGCGTTAGCTAACTATGCCACCGAGGTGGGTATCATCACTGCTATCATAAAAAGTGCTACATCATCACTATAGGGTGATAACTAACAAAATACGATTGTTATTAATTAATTTTACTGTAATATTTGAAAAATAAAACAAAATAGAATGATAATGTATCCAGCAAGAATGACTTCTTCAAATAAACTTAAAAAAATAATATTTACAAATTGTCTTTCAATTTTTATTTTAAATTAACCATTGCCATTCTTCAACTTGGATAACCTTTGATTTAAGTAATAATTATAAAACACGAAACTAGTATAAATTAGCAAAAAGTGGACAAGGTGATGTCAAAAATTGCGGCTCAAGAATATGTTTCTTAATAGTTTTCTAGAATTTTAATAGGCCTAAAATGACATGTACAGTACATTGAGTGTTACTACTACAGCTTACTACTATTACTACTACAATGCTGCTACTACTGCTACTACTACTACTACTACAGCTTACTACTACTACTGCTACTACTACTACTGCTACTACCACTACTACTACTACAATGCTACTACTACTGCTGCTGTTACTACTACAATGCTACTGCTACTGCTGTTGTTACTACTACTACTACTGCTACTGCTGTTGTTACTACTACTACTACATCTACTACTTCTGCTACTTCTACTACTACTACTACTACCACTACTACTACTACTACTACTACTATTACTACACTGCTACTACTGCTACTACAACTATAACTACTACTACTATTACTACTACTACTAATACTACTACTTTAGCAATACGTTAAATATGATTCAAAATGTTAATGCTTAAACCAACAGTTTGTAATTGCTATTAATTATATATATATATATATATATATATATTAACCACGAGTGTTTTTATGCCAGACATATTATTGATTGAATGCATAACAAGCACAGTTGGCGGCTTGGAGAGGTTTCTTCTAAACTTAGTTCTAAAAATAATTATTTAGTCAGGTTTTAAATATCTCTAAAAATATCATTTGTTTGGAAGCTCAATGAACTTCTCAATTATTTCTCATCAAATTACATTGAAGAAAATTGTATCGTTATAGCACAAGTGCTCTTAACCTAACAAATAGCTTAGCTCTGATTATTGAAACTTGAGTATTTCAACTATAAACGGCAATTTAAGTAAAGTCATATAAAATAAGAGAATTATATCCAAAAGTATCCAAGTTATACTCGTAGAAAACCATTTTAGTGGATTCAAATCAATCTCAGTAAAGCCATTCTTTAAGAAATGAGAACGAGGTATATATTTTTCATTTGATGTTCATAAAGCCGTTTAAAATGTACCAAATATTTTGTAAAATTAAAATTGTCTTATTTGCTGCTCAAATATAATGTAAATCATTGATTTAAGCTTAAATATATCATTTGTCTTGATTCAACTAGATATGTTAAGTATTTTTATTTATTTATTTGAGGTATTTTAAGTACACTTGTTGAAATGACTGATTATATCAGCATACGACTTATAAACTAAGTTAAATCTAGAACCGTCACAACATCCAGCCCCAGACCGTTAATTCATTACTATGAGAGGGTAAACCCACATTTCAACAATGATACATTTTTCGACCATGCCAGAAATCAAACCTGGGACTCCTATTTTAGTAGACATACATGATATCGAATACATAGACCTGCAGCATGTGTAGTTTAGTGTGTTCCGAGAGTCGCAGAATGGGAGAGCTCAAAATACGTACAAACTGTGAATTGTTTACCTGAACCCTGTACTAGTTCACATTAGCACTCCCTCGGCCTCCTAGTAACCCCTCTAGAAGAGTTGTTAAGGAAGGCTCTATTTTATTGGTGGGGAATAGGGGTCGGGGTGGGTTTTGTAAAGGGAGATCATATTTGGCAATTCATTTTCCGATGCTTTTGTAACCAAGCAAGAACTAACAATACTCCGTCATGGCCTAGGGCTCAAAAATCCCAGCCAAGTCTGTAACTAATATTTCCCATCTTTACTCAGATTATCAAGCACCAACAAAATTAAATGGACCTTACTGAAAAATAGTGAACGTTATAACTGAACGAAACTGAAATAATGAGTTTGAGCCAACCTAAGAGAGCTCCCTTACCTCGCCACGGAAATGAGGGTACACTCCGTATAAATATAACTTTCCTAGCCCCTAAAATCTCTAGCGTAATTAGTACACCTACATAAGCGTATAACCCGAACGAGTAGTAAGACGCGGTGCTAAAATAACTTTCAGTAAAAACATATAATGTACTAACACCTTCGTACTTACTCTAAAGCATTAGAACTCGAAAGTGCATTGCTCCTATTCCTATATTGATCTAGTTCTACCCAGTCCAATTCATTAAACCCTATCTCTTTCAGGTTCATTCTAATGCTAATATCCCATCTCTGTGTTTAGGTATTGGGGGGGGGGGGGATACAATAAATATATATTAATGTTAAGACCAAAAGCTTACATAATCTTTGCCATTGTAAAACACAAGACGACTTCTAACCGTTGACTAACTTCACAAAGTTCATTGTGACATGTGACTGGCAAGGCTATCAAAATATTATTGACTTCAAAAAATAATCCCACATCGGGAAAAGTTTTATTTAGAGTTTTTTTTCCCCAAGTCGGTGCGCCACCCAAATACACTACTTAAAATTCAACCTGCCTCATCCTTAGCTCATAATTATAATTAGTACATATTCTGCGTACAACCTGAATAGGGAGTTAGACACATAAAAAAGACAGATAAAAAATAATATGTAGTTTTTCGTGGCTAGCCAAGTAGAATAGTAGAATACAGTAAGCCACAGATGCCCGCACCTATATGGTACGATTTAGGACTCGCCCTTGGCTAACACCTCTCCTTTGGTCCATTTTCACATTATTGTTATTATTATTATTATTTTACCAAGTTAGTTCAAAGGAAAATCAGAACGCATATTCCTCAAATTACCATTCTTAATTCATCCAAATATCCTAATTGGTTTTCTTCTACTCTTAAATACTATATTATGAAAAAAAAACAATTTTTTCAAAAGGTTTAAACAAACAAATAATAGTGTATTCTATACTCATTTTTCTCATTTTCGTAGATTAGTTAAAACTACTTTGATTATAGATAGAGCCAACTGGATGAACTCAATTGAAAATAGTATTAAATGCAAACCTAAAGATTTTTGGAAATTTGTTAAAAATAATCGTATGAATAAAGTTTTCCCATCCATCCTAGAAATTAATGGCAAGTCTATAGTAGATCCTTTATTAATTGCTAATGAGTTTGGGACCTACTTTCATTCCATTTATAATTCAGCTATTCCTGTCTTACCCTGCCCCGTTATTGAAACTAGTGCACCCTTGTATCCTTGCCACATTACACCCTTGGATGTTGCTAATGCTATAAAAAAATTGAGTTCTTCTAGATGTGCCGGGACAGATGGAATTCCAAGTTTTATTGTTAAAGGCTGTGCCAGCATTTTCAGCCCTTTGTTAGCCTATATTTTTAACATTAGCCTGTCAAATGAAACTTTTCCTCTTACATGGAAACAATCTGTTGTCATACCTATCTATAAAAAAGGGGTAAGAACAAATGTTTGTAATTACAGACCAATTTCCCTCTTAAACACTTTCTCCAAAGTATTCGAGAAAATCATACATGAGCATACTTTCCACCACCTTAAAAATAAACTATCAGATAATCAACATGGCTTTATAAAAAATAAATCTACTGTCACGAATTTAGTAGAATTTCTTGGGCATGTTGCCCCTCAAGTCTCTGCCCAAGGTCAGGTTGATGCTATTTATTTTGACCAAAGTAAGGCATTTGATTTATGTCAGCATAATATTATTCTCTCTAAGCTTGGTAATTTTGGACTCTCTCACTCTTATGTAAATTGGTTTAGCAGTTATTTGCATGAAAGATCATTCATTATTAAAATTGATTCACATACCTCAAAAACATTTTTAGCACCCTGTGGCATACCACAGGGTTCTAATTTAGGTCCTCTTCTCTTTAATGTGTTTATTGATGACATTGGTAAATATTTGAACTCGTCTAGTTATTTACTCTTTGCTGATGATGTAAAATTATTTAAAACTATCAAATCAATAGCAGATTGTATAGATTTACAAAATGATGTAAATGGTATTTTACAATGGTCTTTGGAAAATGGAATGTCTATTAATAAATCTAAGACCAAATCTATATCTTTTACTAGGAAAACTAATCCTTTCTTTTTTACTTATAAATTGGGCAGTGATAACATAGTTCGTACACTTTGTATTAATGATCTTGGTGTCCTCCTGGATAACAAACTTTATTTCCACTATCATGTTGACCATGTTATTTCCCAGTCATTGAAATTACTTGGGCTTATTAAATTTATTACTATATCATTTAAGAAAGTTGACTGTTTTTTATGTCTGTATTACGCCCTGGTTAGATCTAAGTTAGAATATGCCACTGTTGCTTGGAATTCCATTACCTTAACTGACTCTCTTAGGTTAGAAAACATCCAAAGAAAATTTGTTGCTGCATGCTATGATAAATTCTTTAGTAACCGGATTTATTATGATTATGACAGAATTCGAAACCTCTTAGGGCTCCAAACTCTCTTCTCGCGTAGACTTTATTGTGATGCCCTTTTTGTTTTTAATATTTTCAATAACAATATTTATTGCAAATTTGCCCTTGATCATGTAGGCGTTCATATCCCTTCTCGGGCTTCTCGTAATCCTAAATTATTTTTTCTCGATAGCTCTTATAAGACGAGCCCTATAGGTCGTTGTATCCATAGCGCCAATTCTAGATTTGTCGAATTTGACTTTTATCATAAAAGGAAAGCTAAACTCAGAGAGTTATTTAAGGATGTCCCATATCAATAATTTATCATGTAGAGGTTCTGCCTATATTATTTAAACTTACAATATTCTGATATATTTTTTGCATAATGTTACTGCTTACTATTTAGTTATTTGTTTTTAATGCTACTTTTTATTGTTATTATTATTAACTACTTTTTATCTCGTAACTATTCATCAGTATATAACATTATTTAGCCATTTTTTGTCTATCATTTTTTCTTGTGTAAATATATGTATTATAAGGTATGTACGTGTGTACTTTTCAGTGCTGGCCTGTTATAGGTCTTACTACTGTTGGCCAGCACTATAATAAAGGAAATTGAAATTGAAATTGAAATTATTATTATTATTAAATACTGTAATTACATTCTTATAGTTCATTGGCTCATTTAAAAGGTTTTCTTGTTCAAGAATTACATTCGTGTTTGAATAATAATTAGGTGTGAGCTTGTAGTTATTGGTATGTGATTTACAATTTTGGTGAGTTCATTGAATAATACCATGGATTCTTTCTGTTATTTATTAAAATAATATATTAAAATGGTTACCAATAGTTTCTTCTTACAAACTTATGTCACATAAACTTACGTTAAAATTAAATTATGTTACGTGACACTCTAAAAACGTATTTCTTTTTTTTTTTATCGGAAATGATAAATTCGAACGAATATGTGAAAAAACAAAACACATCATAGGTAGTAAACAACATTTTTAAGTAGGTATCTCAGTTTTTGAAAACAGTGAGATAGATATTTTTGATCAATCAGCTTCATAAGACTGAATCTACAATTATTTCTGATTAACAAGGAAACACTAAAGAACGCCAAGACTCTCACCAGCACATTAATTATATACTGTAAGCATTGAATATCCACACTTTTGCCCGTAGTTTTCAATTTAATGTATCCACATCGTGCTGTGTAGGCTTTTCCCTTATTGATTTAAAAGGTACTAATCGTTATTTATTGAAGTAATCCTGGATAATAATACTAATATGATAAAATGTTGAACTAATCGCAAGTTAAACTACAATGACATCAATGTTTTTCTTAGGCACTGTACGGTACAGTATGGGCGATTGTATACGTGTCAAATTAGGCCGTGATAAATCGTGAACTTAGTGAACTTAGTGAACCAATGAAAGTTTCTTGATCCATAACCAGCATCTGAGGCTGCATGGTTTAGTGTGTTACTCTCGTGTTTTACTGTATTACCGGTGGTTGAGAGGTCAGACATCGAATCCCAAGCGGGTGTAGTGAGGGTGGCTTTCTACTAAATTATGTCCCAATCTCTCCCTTACGCTAATGCCCCCTCATATAACATTTTAACTTCCTCATACCTATTGCATCTAATCATTAATGTCTGTTTATAATCCAAACAGGTACTAAGACGCGGTGAGAATAAATAACTTACTTGAAGATTGAGATAAACTTAGAGCTATTATTATTGTTCCTGAATTTTCAGGTAGGTCTCAGATTTGAAGAATTTAACTCGAATCTTGAGCAGAAAGTCTGAGTGAATTTTTTTTTTACAATCTTGTGTAAGACGCTTCTCCACAAATATTTGTGTTTCCAAAACTAATATTGTTAATGCACTCTATGCCTAGTATTAGTTATTAGGGACTAACTTTTTGTATAAGGGTTCATAATAAAGAAAGTAACTTAAAAAATGTGCTAATGTTAAATTGGAAAAAATATGGGTAAGCCACAATTTAAAAAAATAAGCTTTTTTCCGCACACCTTAAGCTATACCCCTGCGTACAGCCGAAAGGGGTTAGGAGGGCGGGGGTGCACAAAGTTGTGCCAAAGGGGAGATGTTGAGCTAAGGTATCTCTCAAGTAAGCGTATTCCGAATCATCCAGTATATTGTACCGGCGACAGTTGGTGTGTTCCAGACGCAGATAAACGTGCACATATTTGACTTCATAACTATATGAGCCGTTCTTTTTAGTTAATATTACTTGTGCAGGAAGAATTACTACCCCCCCAGGTTACCTACATATTTGCAGCTAATGTGAGAGGAATAAAGAGAGTAGGATCTAAATGAATATTAATGCAGTTGCATCATTTGAGCTCAAATCCCCCGCGTTTCCATTTTCGTTTTACAATTTTATCTACTAATATAAAATAGAGTCAGAACATGTATTTAATGAAGAAACGAGACAAGTATTGACGATCAACACTTGTCCTCCCATGGGAAAGGGATAAGTCTAACAATTTAAATTGTGAGGGTCTTATTGTCAAATTGAGTGGTAACGAAGAAAGTGAAGTGAAAAATTCTGAGATTTTTGATAAACGTTGTATTAAGAAGGAAATTGAATTTAATAATCAAAGTGGTTGGATAGTATGAATGCAGTCGGGTGAAATGTATTTTATAGAACAAACTATAAATAAAACCTATGCCATCTGTTGTTCGGATAAGGAAGATAGGAAATTCAACTAAATTAATAACGAGAGTCCGATTATTGTTGCTCTTAATAAGTGAGTAGGATACAGCTGCTTGTGAAATAATCGTTGGTGCTAGTAAATAAGACAAACTCATCCCAACGCACACTTAACTGTGAGGGTGGTTAAAATTAGAAAAAAAATTAAATGTTAAATATATATGTAGAATGTTCATTTTTAATTATTAAACATCTCTGAATGCTTATTTTTATTAAATTTTCCTAGCTGGTTTGACAGTTACACAGTTTTTAAATAGCTACATAAAAAGTTTATTTATAATTTTGGAAAAAAAAATTATGTGGTCTTCTTATTATTTCTCCGCGCTAATACGAGTGTATTTCTTTACACATATATTTGTAGATTTACTAAAATTTACATTTACTATATTTCTTATTCTATGAAAATTAATATCCCAAAATTGTTTAAGGCATCATGAATAATTTACTGCACTTAATTAACATTTTTACTCTGTGTACTAAAATGTTACTTAAAATATGCTATACAATCTGGAATAAAATCCATTTAAAGCAACTAATTTTAGAATGAATATATTTTTGTCTGTTAAATAAGCCAATAACCATAATAACCATATAACTGTAAAATGTTTTCTATAGTAACTTAACTTAGAAAATAACTAGATCGAAGACTTCACAGTAACCTATGGAATAGGTTGACGTCGTTGTCTTTTTGGAAGACACCTGCTAAAGTATTGTAGTTAATCGTTTTAACAATTAAGTTGTTTGAACCCAAGTAAGTCTTTGACGTCAACTATTTAAATACAGGTTTTAATTCTCCAAGTGATTCAATTTGAACTGGAATGATCAAATCCAATTAAAATAATTAGAGGTAGGAAAACCTCGGGTGTGGTCTAGCAAAGCCCTAATTATAGCAGTGATAGCTTACTCTAGCCTACAGATCGAATGCAATTCAGGTTAAAAATTAAAATTTAATATTAATAAACTAAAAGGGGGTACTAGTGTAACATAGCTCTCGTGTGCTAATAACTACTCTTCCATACCTTACAGATTATAGAATATGGTGTGTTGTACGTACTATAAAAATGTTCAAGGATATTGTTGGGATAACCCCAAATATTTGTCTGCTCACGATTAATTTTAGAAACTAACTTATTTCTAGACGAGACACAATATCCTTTATCCCCCAGCCCTTCCCGGCCGTTAATTCACTACTGTGATGGAGAAAGCTCCAATTTAACTAGCTATCAATTTAATGGCCACACCAAGAATCGAAATCTAAGCTATATAATCAGACATGAAGCCGAGTGAGATAAGGTGTTGGACAGAAATGACAACAAAATTTTTATCGTTTCTAGTGAAATTTGTTCACAAGTTGTTGAAAATAGCTTTATTTGAGGTTCTACTACTCTAAATTAGGCAAAAAGAGTAAAATCGTCAACCACGCGGACACACTCTATTTCGATTCTTTCCGTCTGTTGAAATCGTCTAGTACCGAAGGAGGTCCTACGATTCCTCTCGCCAGGTAGAGTTGCGCTAAGAGAAGTAATGGCTTTAAGGCATATACCATATTTTGATCCTCGTCAAAAGCATAAAAGCGTTCGTTGCACCACTGTAGCTCGCAGGATTATTGAGTGGCCCTAGTCATTTGTTAATGGACTCTTTCCTTGGCTAAGTGGTCAAGCATATTCTCCATTTAATAGTTTCGTTTTAAAGTGTCTGCTGCAATGTATCATACCATAACCCTCCTTTCGTTACACAGATTTCTTCAGTGTTGTCTGTTCTCTCAGTTCATCTATTTCAACTGATTATTCCTTCTCTTTCTCTAGGCTTGGCCATTTAATGATAAAATAGGGGGAAAAACATACTTTAAAGATAGAGAAGCTCTTTTAATTAATAGCCTCCAAATGACCTTTTACATCAAAATTATTTTTTTCTCGTCATCTCCCCAGTCGGTATTTGTTAATGCACTGCCAGTTCAGTATGCAAGTTGACATTTATTAAAAGTAAAGAATATTGATATCATATCAAAATGTGCAAATCCAGTTGTTGTGTTTCTATAAGTACTCATTGACTTCACCCATTATTTATGTGTGAGAGTATATGTGGGGGATTATTAGCAACGGCTCGCGGTATTTTAATAACAACCAACGAAGATATATCACTTTAAAAAATAACTATTTCTGTCCAATTTTACTATTGCCAACTTTGAATGGCAAAAGTCACTCTGAAACAAACTGGGATATGATAAAAAATATGGTGGAAATCCTTATATTTAGAGTGTTAATATTATTATGGATACAAGGACAAATAAAAACCTTTTAAAATAGTAAAACTGATCATTATTTATAATTAATGTTTACTCAGCAACACAAGAAAGAATTGAAAGATAGTTTTTATAATCACATCCTGTGAATCGATTAATTTAAATGTATATCCAAGTTGATCTGTCTTTTATATTATTATAAGAGTATTTATAGATAGTTCAAAAGGTTGTAATGTTAGTATGCATCAGCAGTCTACGTCTATTATAGTACATGCATGATTATAGTCGTTAATTATTTCCAGTGTAACATAAATAGTTTTTACAAACGAACATACAATCAATTTTAACCGGTAAACTAAATTTTGGGCCTGATTCACTTGCTTAGAAGGTGCACCAGTGGGAATGCAGACTAAATGGTAAGATCGTCTAGTCTGTGTTCCTGCTGACTGGTAGGTCAGGGTTAAATTACCGGCCGGGTGTACTGAGTTTTTCTTATAAATGGTTTCCCACTCTCCCTCCACGTAAATGCAGGCTACCTTATTACTCCCTAACCTACAGGTGTAGTTAAATACGTAAAGCCCGAATGGGTAGTAAGACGCGGTGCAAAAAATAAACCTTGTTTGAAATATACTGCACATTCTTCGTGTTCCATTAATTTAAATATTATAAAGTTTATAGCTAGTGCACAAGTATGAGCAGGAGACCAATATAATATTATTCATTTTCCTGAAAAGATAATAGCACATTTAAAAAACCTTATTTTGCATAGAGGATATAGTTTCTTGTTGAACTGACTTTATTCTCGTCTAGTTACCAGATGTGATGTTGGGGGTTGGGGGATGGGGGATGGGTGCTGTTGGAAAGGGGGCGGTGTGAGGGGTAAGCCAGCTTAGAACACTGCAACAAGAGGAAGAGAAATTAATAGTTTCTAAAGTGTGTGGCTATAACGTTCAAGTCCAAGTTGGGAGGACTTGCTCAGTTTATTTTTATGAAGTGCGAAACATTATTACTTAGTAGACCTATATACCAAGTAGTATTTTAGTAGAGTCAGTATCTTCTTTCATTTATTGCATTACATTTTACAAGAGCTTGTTTAGTGCAGTGTAACGTATTGTAGTGATGTGATGTATTGTGGCTCGTGAAATAGGTTTAATATACTTTCCAATGCTTTGCGGTCTACGTTAGGGTAGTTAGTACATAGTCAGGGTTGCCACTCACTTTTTACTACAAAATTACCTGTTTTCTCGGTTCTACCGGTCTTTCAGGTGCATGGCAACCCTGATTATACAAAGTTTAGCTCAATATAGAAAAACCTACTTCGATAGCTGTATGGTCTAAACTTTAAATCACTACTCTCGCAATAGCCTAGACCAGTGGTCTGCAAGCCACGGCCCGTGGGCCAAACAGGGCCCACTGCCTCTTTTTGTGCAGCCCGCGAGCAAAGAATGGATTGTATATATTCAGATTAAAATCCAGCAGCAACGTTCGTATCTTGATGCGAGTTCAGAAGTCATTTTCATATTTAAAAATCCATTTGACTGTTTAATTGAGGAGCTACCCTTCAATTATAATTGATTAATCTGCAGTTTGATGACATGCTAAAAGGGAAATATCAAGAGAAAAATCTAACAGAATTCCATAAATACCTTCCAAATGATGAATATAGACAAGTAAGATATTATGTTCGGGGTTTGATAGCTGTGTTTGGCAGCATCTGCCTGTGGGAAAAACATTTTCACAGATAAAATACGTAAAATCTCAACACAAGTCAGCATTAACAGATGAACATTTGCAATCCATTTAGATGATAGGGAGTGCTGACTTTGAACCTTACTTTGGTGAAATGTTCTTCCAAAAAACACAATTCCACTCTTCTCTTTAGTAGAGCTGTATTTCAAACAATTGTAGTTTAATTATTATTATTATTATTACGTTTCATTTTGTTCAGTAAATTTGTGAAAACGTTTTTTTCTTGTTATTTAAATAGGCAGGCCTACCTACATATATTCTTCAGTCTAGCTCTTGGTCCACAGAGCCTAAAATATTTACTATTTGCCCCTTGAACAAAATGTTTGCCGCAATTAAATTCCTTTCCAAGCATCTATTGGAAATACATTAATCAGAATAAATAATTTCAATTTAACGATTTCGCAAAGGAAACCATCTTTATAATCAAAGTAAAAAATCCTGGGCCATCGCCGATAATCTAAGCCGATACCCTTAGATCAGTAATCTGATGGTCTGGTGATTTTACAAAACTATCAGAATAATAATGATAAGCTCTAGCTCTTGACTGTGTAGGGTAATCAATGGAACAGTCCGTTTACGGCAATTTGGGCTTTGGTTGACAGTCAAAAGTTTGTTGCTATAAGCCACTCTGTCTTCATATATCTGGTCCTTGTAAAATTGATGCAAACTAACTTCACTTGTCAACTTGTCAAAACCTATTTGTGAAGCTGATGAATACGAAACAACTTTCTAGTATCTTTTGAGCTGTCAGAAAAAAGCCAGGGTTAATGTGAGTCAACTGTATTTTGGATGCTTTAGGTTAATTTAGTATGTAAGCCGAGTGCTGATATTATTGTACATTTAGAAGTCATGTTTTTCTACATGCAAGTGTTGTATTCAATACTCTTTGTAAAGATGTTCAAAGTATGGTAAGTGCTAAACACTAGTCAAGATACATCTTTAGATGAGGCTTGTTCGAAAACCAACTGAGATTTTCAGGAAAAATAATAGCAGCAAGGACCAGTGGAAATTGCTCGTTATCTGGAATCGGTCAGCCCCAGACGTTTCTTATATGTTTTGATTAAGTGCTGTAAGATTCTTCATTAAAATAAAACAAGTTATGTGATTGTAAATCTATCAATTATAATTATAAAACAATTAAATTATTAAACAAATAAGTGCTATAATTTTAAAACTATCAATTATAAATAAGTTATAAATAAAAATAATTATTTTAAACACGCAAGCATTTACTTAAGAATTCTGAAACTTAGGATAGAATAAAAATAACAGGAAATGTAACGAAAATATAAGTCAAATATATAAGTAAAGCTTGTAATGTACCGGTCCATTTGCAGTTAATATTTCCGTCAGAAGAGTTTAAAATGCTTAGTTCACTTTGACTGGAGATCTACCCGTGTCATTTGCTCTTGGGTGAATTCTTTCTTTAGAATAATTATGTGTCACCATTAAAACACCAGTATTGGTGGGCATGCAGACTAAATGTCGTGCTTATCTAATATGGTTTGCCGGTGACAAGTAGGTTAGGCTTTTAATCTAGGCTGAGTGTACTGAGGGTGTTATTTTACTCGATTGTTTATCGCTCCCCCTCGATGTAAACACGGGTAGATTTCTACTACATTTTGCCTTCCCCAGTCCTATCCCACAAGCGTCATTTAAATACGTATAGACTGGATGGCCAGTGAGACGCTGTGGAAAAATAAGATATATGGTTCCACATAATTGTCCACACTTTCTCATCTAGTAGATCATAGATTTAAACAACATTTTCCAAAATAGGTTTTTAGTAAACTAATCATTATAATGTGTTTCCTTAGAAAATCAATAATAACTTATTTTGAAATATTTACTATCGTTACCTTGGAATCTCCATGGAAAGATTCTTTCTTTATTGTTTTGTTTTGTTACTCATGTGGCTTTGACAAAGTCTTTATTAAATTAAATAATATTTTTTCCTAAGTATTGTGCAATTTGCACTCGGGTTTGATAGTTATTTATTTTTATTTATTAAAAACATTTGAAGTTAAATTTCTAAACAAATGGACTAATTAAGCACATATCTTAAAACTCAATACTAATACATAAACAACACTGATTCCGCGATTGTTAATTCTTAGTTATTGTAAAATAGGAAACACCAATCTCAACGATGACATCTTTGTTTTATTGTAAGTGTTGATAGTAATTGTATAAATGTTTGCAGCTACAACAACCTAAACTTTAACAAGATCTATCTCACGCACCAGTGGCCGTGCGAACTAACACGCTATTCTCGCACTGCACTCGACCACTGTTTAAATGGAGGTCAAGGTTCGAATCTCGCTAGGGTGAATTGAGAGTGGTTTTCCTACCCTCCTATGCTAAAGTGGGTTCATTGTTTCTAAACTATCAACGTCATCATTGCCCAATTTGACTAAGCCGTTAATAGCTAATGTGCTAAACGTAACACGATCTGTTTCTAGCCGTGATACATCTTCAAGAAAAACATACTATTACAACCCAACAATTTTAAATAATTTGGGCCACTGAGCTAGCTTAAAAACAAATGTCAAATCTATAAACTATATACATACCCAAAATAAGCATAATAAATCCCAAATGGGGCTTTACAAAATTAAGAAAAATAATTCAATTATACATACATTCATTTTCTTAGTGCTTAAATACCACCTAAAAAACAGAGAGTTACTCTAAAACTTGAACCTTTGAACGAGTTAATCCAAATCACTGGAATAAGCTATTATATATGCACTGCGATATTTTTAAGATTATTACAAGTTTTATTGAAATGCTATGAACCCCCTTCTGAAAAAGGCTAACAGTAATATCATCTCTCATTAAGTTAATTAAATTTAATGTAAGCCCTATAAAAATAATTACACTATACTTGTATTTTCAAATCAACGTTACAACATATGCCATGAGATCATTATTATATATGATAATTACGCTTTTGATGTTTCTTTTAATCATTTAAATATTGCTAGCTATTTAAAAGTGTTGTGAGCTAAGTATATTACTCCACTTAACCATTAGTAACATTTTCATCCTGATATATATGGTATTAGCTTTTTAACTAAAGGATTAATGAAATAGAAAATCACAGGCAGCCTTTTGTGGTTGTCTTAGTTCCTACATCTCCACATAAAACCGCGTAGAGCGCAGCACTATTCAATTTCGTGACAGCAGCGCCTGGGCTAGTAGACTGGAGTACGGTATCTCTGTAAGTCTGTATCGATGGGTAAAACACTTCCTAAATATCCATTTCAAACAAATTCGTGAGGTTCATTTTCAAAAATTTGCTATTAAAAAATTACCCATCACTAAAACTACCTTTAAATTAAGGGCTTGGGTCCAAATAAAATAAAAGATCCCAAGGTATAGGCTTAAAACATCCAAAAACCATTAAAACCTTTCAGATGTGTGGCCAGGGACAGACAGACAGACAAACAGGACATGGGGACAGACATAATCGTAAAATTAACTTTTTTTTGTTTCTGGGGCATATAAAACCTAAAGACTCATCATAATCTCAAGAAAGAAATTTTCACGATTACAATAGGCCTACTTTCTCTTTAGATGAGAAAGTAAAAACACCTAAACAAAAACGTCTATATCTTTAATATTTCATCATTGAGATGACAACCAAATAACCGCTTCGGTGGCCGCGTGGTCTAACGCGCTACTCTTTCAGTAGCTTAGACTACCGATGTAGGAAAGATCGAGGTTCGAGTCTCAATCGGGTGTACTGAGGGTGGTTTCTCCAAAATGATTTTACACTCTCCCTCCACGCAAGTTCAGGTGGACTTAATCTGGATATAGCCTTCCTAGGCCTTAAAACCATTAGCGTAATTAGACAATAAGCGTATAACACTAATGAATAGTAAGACGTGGTGCTAAAACAAATAAGTAAATAATTAAACGTTTATTTAATTACAGTTTAAATTCAAAGCTCATCCCTAGGTTAATTTAATACTTTCGTTTTGATGGTAACGTTTCTTAATGCAAATCAAAGCTTGGCCCCCATTTCTAGTGATCTTCAAAACACTCGTAGCTTGCCTGTTTAAATATCACAGGAAAACACAAATACGTTCCAACAAAGGCTAAAATAAGTTTATAAATAACTTAGTTTTGGTCGGCGCCTAAGGTTCATGGTTGAAATATTTAGTTTATTTAATTTTATGTATGCATTTTGTGACATGGAGCCCAAGAGTTTGTGCATCGTCATAGTACGAGTGCAGTGGCTTAGAGAAGGGTGTTGACCCTTAAGATGTTTTGTTTGCAATCCCCTCCTTTGAGTTGATGGATAATCCTTCACTTAGCATAAAAAAACTTTATTGTGGAAAGGAGACTTCGTGTATGTATAAAAATACATAGGTGAAGTGCATTTAAATATTTTTTAACATTCACTAGCCTATACTTCTTGATTCTCATTGTCAGTTTTCTTTATGTTATTAAACAACTCAAACTTAATTAACTACCTTACCTAGGGAGGTATATATGTGGTTAACTTTAACTTTAAGTTTTCCTCGAGGTTTCTGAGAGATTTCTGTGCATTGTTTGGTCTTTATTGGCTTTCCAAATGTCACTATCGTGCAGATAGATTTATTATTATTATTATTATTATAATTATTATCATCACCGCGTCTTACTACCCGTTCGGGTTATACGCACTTACGCTAATGTGTAATGGTAGGGTGATTGTGAGATGAAATGGAGGACCTACAGTTTAACGTGGGATCCGAACCACGGTGGAGGCCTGGCATTCCCCACATTCACAAGATGTCTTGCCAGAGGTGAAGGAAGGGTTTGGTAATCAGATA
The DNA here is from genome assembly GCA_901482245.1 of Timema douglasi. Lineage (NCBI taxonomy): Eukaryota > Metazoa > Arthropoda > Insecta > Phasmatodea > Timematidae > Timema > Timema douglasi. Next base: position 307,346 of record CABEEJ010000349.1, read on the forward strand.
AATCTTTGCCAGGACCGAGGATTGAACCCCGGCCGCCAGCACAGAAGTCTGACACCTTACCCCTAGACCGCCAGGTCACCCCAGATATATTTGTTTTCACTATTCTACCATGCAGTTTGTTTTTTACTTGTTCTTGTTCGATGAGAAGATTTGAATATTTTTTTAAATAACTAATAGTTTAGAAGTTTATAACTATTGATTTTATTAAGCCTCAATATTATAGAGTTATTTTGGTGTAAAAGAAGAAAGTTAATTTTTAGAAAATTTTATTCGTAGAAAAATATTAAATTTAAATAGATAATAGCTTATAATAGATAAGTTTAGGCAATTATTTTTTCCTGTAATAGCAATTGTACACAGAGCTAATTTTAATAATTAAATAATGGCTTACTTAGCTCAAGGAAACGTGGGAAAGCTAGAAGTTAGAATTAAATTTGAGGGAAAGGTGGCGTGTTGTTTATTTAGTGAGATATCTTCCAAATAATGTGTAAATACACACTGATCCGTTTCATGCAAGTTTTAATATCAATACGAAGTTTGGAGTGACTTGAAAATTAACTTTAGTTACAAATTCTAACATTAGGTGAGCAGTTAAAAAAAAGGATGATTGAAGAGAAGTATCAAAGGAAATATACCAAATTTCCTATTTATTTGTCCAGAACTTTTATACGTGGTTCATATTTGTCCACGGTAATATGCTAGAAGGACGGCAGGTAGCAATCAAGATTACAAAAGTTCATCATAATTTGAGTGAAACTATTTTTTTACTCAAAGCACGACTAGGCCGTGAAAGACTATGTTAATTCTTCAATAATACTGCCAACATATTTTAAATTTAAAATTAAATCGATTTTAAAGTGATGTTAATGTATTTTGCAGGGAAAGAGCCTTAGTAAATGGATCAAACTAAATTATTCGTATTGATTATGGTAGGTAAACGTTTGATTTCGAAGTATAATTGCACTTGGCCTTTGTCTGATGTAACAATTACTGAGCCGTTTGTAGATGGGTGAGTTTGTTGGTTGTTGCCCTAGCGGGTCCACTATCAGCTCCATCATTCTGTGTACCGAGACAAGCTGGCACTCTGGCCCGCCTTGCCACATTCATGTTTTAACTTTTACACATGATTAATGATTTTAACAAAGTGGAGGGAGAGCTTAGGAATTGCGTGAATAGGCTACTCGCATCACAGTTTCATGAAAATAGCGCCGATACCAAGTACAGACTTGGGCCTTATACACGCGCCCTATGTTTTTGTACTTAATTCATTAGACTAAGAAACGTGTAACGAAATGATTATGGGAGCTATCACGAAACAGGCAGTGACGTAGCTACTACAAAGTACGAGTATATTCCACATGTATTCATACATTCATTGTTTTCATACTTACTTTGTTAAGTTTTTTGTCAATACGTTTTACTACCCATATGGGTTATATGGTTATGTATTAGTTACTCTAGTGGGTTACAGATGAGGAAGGTTGAATTTAGAGTAAGTGTACCAGCATCTGTGTGGAGATAGAGTGTAAAATCATTAGGGGGAAAAACTCTCATTACACCCGACCAGGATTTGATCCACGATAGGCTCATCATGGGCAGTCCAGCCTCTTGTGAGACTGACGTCTCAAACCAGTGGACCAACTAAGCAGGCTGTTAGCAGTTAATGTTGTCGAAAATATATTAATTACTTCCAGAGAATGGGTTGTCTATGATGAAAATTAAAAGTTGGTTTAAAAATTTTAAGATTTAGTATATTTTTTTAGGCTATCACTAAAAAAAAACATTTAACTAAATCTACAGAACCTGATTAGGTGGCCGAATGGTCTAAGGCGTTACTCTCACAAGAGACTGGAGTGCCAGTTGGGTGTACTAAAGGTGGTTTTTCACTCTCCCCCGCAAAAATGAAGATACACCTACTAAACTTATTTACTTACTTAGGCCTATCTTTATCACTAGAAACTTGAAAGTTCATTGTCTCATTTAGGTACGCCACCTAGCCCTTTCTTGATCTAGTTCTATCCAGTCCACCTCATTACACCCTGTCCCTTTCTTGAGCTAGTTCTATCCAGTCCACCTCATTACACCCTGTCCCTAT
>CABEEJ010000350.1:0-15593 GCA_901482245.1 Timema douglasi
TAAAGTGAAAGTTATGTGAAAAAACGGCCCGGATTTAAAGATTGTAAGATACCGGGCCAGCAAACACTGAATAAATAAATAAAAATTTATCATTGCTAATATTATCATTATAATCTGTAGGTATTTCGTAACAATAAGCTTGTAGTCTACAACAATGGCACACCCAGAATTATGGTCTGGAGGTTGGAGGGGTGAGGGCTATTGAAATTGCACTTAAGAGAGGTGCTACATATAAAATACAAAAGTTAGCTATAACTATGTTTGAATCGTCTATAGACTCGACTTATTAAATACACCAGAGTTTGTGGCAACACACACCTTCTGCTAACTAAAGAATGAAATTACAGTAGCAGTAATAGATCACCAACAAATTCAGGATCTAAACTAGTCCTTTTACAGTTCAATAAATCCCGAGAACTACAACTTATAACACAGTTATAGTTTAAAGGGAGACCAAGAATTATCTTGAAAGATCTTAAAGCCAATGTAGGAAAGTGCGTCATAATTGGTCACTTGTTTGGAAGGTTTGAGAATCACGGACAACGATGATCGGCTGGTGGGGCGTGATATGATCCGAATAAGTGAGTTACACAACTTTAATTTTCTCACAAGTTCCAGTTTTTTTAAAATAAAAGGATATTGTAAATAGTCCACTCACATTTAGGCTTATTTAAAAATAAATAGTTTCAAAGCTCACTTTCCAAAATAATAAGATACAGACATGTGGATGCAACACTGTTTTACAATTATGCTCTTGTGTGATCACAATTGGTCATGAAAGTATTCATATGTAAGATCATTTAAATATTTTGCACTGCTTTTTTGGCAGTAGTCTAAACAAACTACTCAAAAACATATCTGGCAGTGTTATATATTTAAAACTCAATTTTTCATTTGACCAATCACATATAGGCTATGCCTTGGATACCTAACATTGCAGTTTATTTCCGTTGATACCCGGCCAATAAGTGTTCCACTGAGTCATGAAAACACTCGAAGGCACAGATTAAACTAGTTCTGCTTCTTACCCTAACAACACCCCACCACTGAAAAAAAGCCTATGTATTTGTAGATGTGTGGTGCCTAACATGTATATTAATTATATCTATTTCTGTTTCCTAAAAGAGATAAATAGTTGTTTTATTTTTATTGCAGGTAATAGTATTGCTAGTGATCCTGGTGATGAGGAAACGAATCGCACTTGTGATAACGCTGTTCAAAGAAGCTGGGAAAGCTATACAGAATATGCCATTTCTGCTATTCGAACCATTCCTTGTAGGTTGACATTCAACAATATTTTGTATATATGTTGCGAATAATATGGATATTTATTTGATGTAATACTTTATAGTAGTTTTTTTTATAGAAACACAATGCTAGCTATACATTTAAAAAGTATTTGTCAATTTTTTTAAAGTTGATAAAAAATGATTTATTTACAAATTGATTATATCTTCAGGGTATTTGAATAGTTAAAATAGTTATGTAAGAAACACAATGACAATACTTTAGATTGTTTATTCACCTCTAATGAAGTGATACATTTTCAGCCGTTTCTAAGAGTTGGACTAGTAACCCTTAGACCAGTAAACTGATGTTTTATGAGGTTTTCAAACCTACTTTCAGAGCCATGGCCTAACTAACATACATCTTCCAACTTTTCATAAAATAGAATATACAAATAATTCACCTCAGTGGTCAAATGGTCTAAGGCGTTACTCTTGTGTTGGTGTGACCTGCTGATGGTGGAGGGATTTAGTTTTCTCAGCATTCACTTCTAAACTTATTTTTTAACTATCCTCCTATAATATCTTTGCATTTCTTGCCACACCTTCCTCTTGTCCAACAAAGCTAAATCTATTGTGTATCCTAATAGCCGCATTGTACCGTTTTTGTCAACCCTTCCTCACACTCTTGCATTACCCTAATAGCATATTCTTAGGCTGGATTAAAAAGTAATGGGTGAAGCATGTCTCTTCAAATTTTGAAAGTACATGATAACTGATAAATGACATCCAACCTGTACCCTGCTATATGTATCAATCAAACATACCTCAATTAGCTTGACAATTGTTTTGGGTATCACAAACTTAACCAACATTTCATATAGTTTGTTTCTTTTAACTGAATCATAGGCCTTTTTAAAATGTATGTATAGAAATTGATGAAATGTCATGTTATATTCCAACTTTTTTTCTAATATTTGCCAAATACTTGATCTAGTTCATCGAAATCCACACTGATGACACCATATTATTTCTTCTGAATTTGTATTTACTCTCCTCAGAATTATATTAGATACAGTTTTATAACATTTTGGTAGTAGTGAGATACCTCTATATTTGTTTACAGACATTTTTTATGCTGGGCTGTACTGTGGCTGTTTGGGTGTTTTTCTGCATTCTTGTGGAGAGCTCTGGCTTTCTTTACGCTGCAGGAATAGATAAATACTACTACAAAAAAGATACTCTCATGAAGGTACTGTCAAATCTATTATTTAGTATCAATGCTAAGCAGTTTCACTTGCCTTAAGTTACATTCTCAACTCCTTTTACGTAATTCAAAAACTATAAGTGGTCATATTATTAAAAAAATATTTTTTTTATATACCTAACTATTTACTATTTAATGTTTTAAACTAAATAGATATTACGTTGTTAGTATGTGTTTCTTAATGATCGCACAGGCAATATGGATTTCTAAAAGCCATTACCAGCCTCCCAAATTGCTGGTAATTGTCTCAATGGTAAAATGTCAACTGTTATTTCTGATGACATAATTTTACAAACTGTTGGCCTTCTATTAAAAAAACTGAAAGTCTTCGGCCAGCAATCACGCCATTAACCATACCAACTGAGCGGCCACCGTCTGTTGGTGAATATCGTGCCAAATTCCGTGGATAGAGGGTGTCATCTGGTCAGATCAACCCCTCAGCTGCTAATCTCAGTTTTCTAGACCGGAGCTGCTAGTTAAAAAAAATTCAAATCACTTGTTCTACTAAACAAACCCAAATATAAATGTGTTGATTCAATGATCTAGAATTTAGTATTAAAATTAATTCTACCTTTAATCAAGAAAGGAACTAAACAGAAATTAAATGTTGTTATATGATGGTATTGTTAATATTTCTAGGTGACTCGATGGTATAACCTTTTTGGTCTATTTTGGTTCACCCAATTTATCATGGGCTGTCAACATATGGTAATAGCTGGCGCTGTTTCCAAATGGTTCTTTACAAGGTAAGTTCTTATTTTATTGATTCACGTATCCATCAAACAAAGAAAATATAGCAAAGTGCTATGTTCACTTATTATCTATAGCCATGTAAACACAAACATAAATATCAGTTTTACAGGTTGGTAAAATCACATTTATTCTAAGAATTAAATCAATGTACAATATAAGTACAAGTCCGACACCCTAGCTCGGTATGTGTGTGTCTGTATAATGGCCTAAGGGTCCAGGTTTGATTCCCGGTATGGCCGAACAATTTATCATTAGTGAAATGTGGGTTTACCCTTTCACAGTGATGACTAAATGGCCGGGGGCGGGATGTTGTGCCTGTCCTAGTTTCAAGTTAGATTATAAAGATTATGAAGCTATGGCAGGCCTAGCCAGCCGGTAGCGAAACATATATAGCTCAAATAAAAAAGTGACCCAGGCCACAGGCTGGAAACGTTGATAGATGTACCATAGAGAGGAGGTACAACATGATATTATTTAGCTTATGCAAAGTTAAAATTCTATATTTATTCTTAACACTTGTGTGTGGCTGTATATTAAGAAGGATGAAGATTTGAACATGGGCTTAGTTAAGCCACTGTTTACAATGATTCCCAGTTCCCCTCGAGTTTGAAGAACTACATTTTACATTGATTGTTAAAACTAAGACCATAGTCATAGTTACATTTTGCGCAGGGGGTAAGGCAGGAGGGTAGTCAAGGTTCACATGGCCCCAAACACCTGAAGAGGAAGAAAATGGATGAATAGTGAATGCATCTAGATCCCATTTGAAGATATTTTTTTTAAATGTATAACTTAAATGATATTTTTTACATTTATAATTGATGATTAAAATAAAAAAATCCTTCAAATGTGCTAAATTCATACATTACTCTTTGGTTCATAGATATAATTTTAAGAAAATGTATTTAAACTTTTAAAAAGCAAACTAAACTAGAATTAATTTAATAAAATTTGTACTCTACAAGAGGGTGTGGATGTTGTGTCTGTTTTAGATTAAAGTTAGTTTTTTAAGGCATGTGCTTATTTTATCAGTCGGTTAAAAAAGTGCATTTTATATAGGTACCTAAAAAATAAGAAAATATTACAACATATTACAAGACAAATAGAATTTATGAAGACTCTTTGAAGATAATAAACCTTTTTTTAAACTCGAGTCATGTTATTGATGTTTTAGGAACAAGAGCAGTTTGGATTCTCCCATCTTGAAGAGTTTTAAGAACCTGGTGCGCTATCACTTGGGCACTGTCGCCATGGGGTCCCTTCTGATAGCTTTGGTGCAAATGGTTAGAGTTGTGCTCACTTTTGTACAGAACCGTCTCAAAGGTTACGACAACTCTGTTACAAGATGTCTGTTCAAGTGTTGTCAGTGTTGCCTTTACCTCCTGGAGAAATTCCTCAAGTTCTTCACTAGGAACGCATACATTCAAACAGGTAATCCTTCCAAAATATATGGACTTTAGTATTTGTTGTGGTTATTAAGCTACGTAGATGGCCAAATTCCTTTTGAGGACCTATGATGCCTTTTAAAAAAATCTGTTAGAGTTAAAGTCAGATAATCCAACACCCCTGATAGTTGGGCAGACGTAGCCCCCCCCCCACCCCCCCCAACCCTTGCCCCACCACTCGTATTTTGGCTTTGCACCAGCACCATTCATCAGCCTGTCAGTCTTTTTTGTGCTTTGTTAGCCATTGTGTACACAATCTCATTCCTTTTGAGGACCTATGATGCCTTTTAAAAAATCTGTTACAGTAAAAGTCTGATAATCCGACACCCCCCTCCCGCACCCCGTACTCCACCACTTGTATTTTGGCTTCACACCAACACTATTCATCTGCCAGTCAGTCTCCGCATTACAGTGATATAGTCTGATAATGCAGGACAAGACAAAAGGGTATTATTTGCGTGGACCCCATTATAACTCCAGTGGAGTTCCACGGGTTGCACACCGAAGCTAATACCGCACGTGAAACATGACTACTTGACCAACTCAAAACAAAGATTTCCATTAACCCAACTGTGATTTTGAAAACAAAACAAACAGCCTGGTTGTAGCCATCCATATATTAGACAGATGCACATGACGTCCACGGCGTCATGAGAAACATTGGCTCAAAATAAATAAATGGAAATTGTGGATGTTAGTAAGTCTTTGACTAAGACATTACTGCATTCGAAGCCAAAGGCTCATAATGTAAAGCCTGTATCATAAGGATATAGAGAAACATAGTCGCTAGGACTGATATATTAAGTCTAGTACTAGTCAAAATGATACTTGTCCTTCAGACTGGAGGACACAATATTTAATTAATTAAATAAATTTTTCCATCTTGAAGTCAACAAGACTTGAAATGGATTAACTGTCCATTCGACATAATATTAAACTAACAAACAAAAAGAAAGTCGAGCTTCGACTATAGACACAAACATATAGAATATCGAAAATGTCTAAGAAGACAGTGTCTAGTTTTTTAAAACAGAAAACTAGACTCTAAGTCATAAGGACTTGACGATGTTGCCAGGATACTTATAGAGACGGACAAAGGCGGGGGGAAAGAAAAATGACGCGGAAAGAGCCGCTTGCGGGAAAGGGGGGGAAACATGGTTCCTTAGACTGCCGCTAGTCTTCTCTGACGGGAAGTGGGTCACTGGGTCAATCACAATCTTCTCTTCTTTCTTCGTCAGGTGTAGTTATGATAGCCCAGTTAGGCCGCCATCATTGAATAATTTCCTTTTCCAACACGTGGCGAACAAATCCAAGAACATCTTGAAATGGTGAGTAGATACTAAAGCAGCTTCTATTTAAATATATCCGTTTTGATTATATTCTTTAAGCTCAGCTATTATTTTTACGAGAATTTGTGATATAGACGTCTTTTACTATATTTTCTTGTAGGCAGCATGGCAAGTGTATGTAAATTTATCTGACATCATCCAATGGCAAAGGGTATGCGTTAAACTATTTTATTCATAAATATGATAATGTTAACCCTCTTTGATATCTGCTACAGTGTTTATCAAATGGCAATTTTTTTTTGAACAACCATGTGTTTCAATTTTGGAAGACACGTGATTGTATCTGACTGCATCTAGTCAGGGAAAAATAAACTTTGAGGTAGATTACTTTTAAATATATTAATATTACTTCTTTGGTAAATTATCAAAATATTGATATTTAATTGTAGCTGTCCAATTTGTCTGATTGACATGATACATTTATTTAATCATATATTACAACTTCTAGAAAAACTAAACTTTAACAAACATATGCTTTAATATATTCTTTCTTTAGTTAGATTATTAGCATGTGAACTAATTTTTTCTCACTTTTTAATTACAGCAATTCATGGAAGCAGCTTTTGTAGATCTGGGAAGCAGGCATTTTCACTGTTGTCAGCAAATGCTTTGAGGGTTGCGGCAATCAACTCTGTAGGAGACTTTGTGTTATTCTTAGGGAAAGCTATGGTTGTGATCTCTACAGTTCTTATCGGAATTAAAATGTTAGATGTAGGTATTTTAAACAAATTATTATCCAAGCAATCCACATGTGAATTACTTAAAATAATCTTAACTTACTTAGACATATCATACATACATGATCTCTTTTAAAAGCATGAGATGAAATAATTTAAATAGTTACTAGTCCTAATACAACTGGAATACTTTTAAAGAGTAAATTAGCTATCCCAATATTACAGGGAAGGTAAAAAAATAACACAAAAAAATTATACACTCTTAAAGTGTACATTTGAATAGCTCTTTATATATATATTCATATATGTCAAGATACAATTGAATATAACAGGGCTGTGGAATTGGAGTTGGTAAAATTGTACAGAGTTTGACTCCAGCTTCAAAATAAAAACTTATATATAATATTATAACAATATTTTATACTTTTTTTTTATTTAGGACTAAAATTTGTAATTTGGATTGATAAATTTATTTTAATTTGAATTCACAATTTCAAAGAATCTTCCCAATAAGTCATCTATTTTTGAGCATTTTACTGCATTTAATTTGTTATTACTAATTAATATATATTAGCCATTTATGAAGGAGTCAGAGTCAAAGGCTTGGCATACTGACTCCAGAGCCCTGGTATTTAATCACTACAATATACCATACTAGCTTAATGAATTAATATTTTCTGTGATACCTTAAACTAAATTGATTGTAATTAGTTTCACTTCAATAAAGATAGATTATTATTTTGATACTATCATCGAGGAAATTATTTAACTAGAGCTGTTGTTTTTCCAGAATATGGAAGGTATTCATCATGTTTGGGTGCCTCTTGTTTTGGCTGGTTTATTTGCTTTCATTGTCGCCGACTGTTTTGTTACGGTGTATGAGGTGAGTAAATTACAACAAATTCTTGACTTTAAAAATTTTATTTGATAGAATGATGTTAAGAAGTTCAATCAAAATAAATTATAAAATAAATTTCTTATTTCTAGATCAACTTATCTAAGTCTTAACTTTCTCCATAACCACTCCTTACTTTCAACTATTCTTTTAGAATGTTTTCTAAAATGTATTTAGAATTTATTTAGCAAATAAAATTGATGTCTTTTTAAAATAATTTTACTGAAAAATTTAACCAATACACTTAAAATATATGTCGACACTTTTGAAAAAGTTTGAACAAATTAGAGATTATTTCATAAACTACATGATTTTTTTGCTCTAATAAATTTAACTAATTTTAAAGATTATTAACCCTGACTCACTTGTCAAACTCATTTATAGTTAGTATTATTGTGTTTGATTGTTTTTAATTTTATCGGGGTTTTAAGGAACAACAACTGATTGATTTCATGACTATAAATTGATTAAATTATCTTAGAGAATAATCAATTAGGTCCTAGTATAATTTAGCATTAAAAATAAATAGTAAGCAAGCATTTTTTTCTTAGTGATTAAATTAATTTTCTACTATCTGAGTGTTAGTTTCTATAAATAAACTCAGAATTCACTTATAACTATATTTCATACATTATATTTAATTTTGCATTTAATCTCTAGATGGCGATTGATACAATATTCCTTTGCTTCTGTGAAGATTGTGAAGCAAATGATGGGTTGAATCGGCCTTATTTCATGAGCAGAGGGTTGATGGTGAGTGAGTAAATAATAAAGAAGGGATATTTAAGTATGGATAAAATTTGTTTGATAAACTATGAACTAATTAGGTAATTTGTAGCATGATAATGTGGCATAACAGTATGTGTAATGCAAACCAACCCACCAATTATACCATTTAAAAGTAAAAATAACCCTACAAATACATACCCTCTAACTAGACATATAATAGAATCATATTCTCTTCATAAATCTAGAGAAAATCTAAATAAAATAAGAACTTTCCTTACATATTACATGATGAAAAAAAAAATCTTGATATGACTCCAATAAGATGTTTTTTCCTCTTATCACCATGATTTTTTCCAAGATTTGGATATGGATTCGATATTCGAATGTAAAGTGGAAATTCGGATCTGTAAAATAGTGGATTCGATCCAACTCTAGTTAAAATGTTAAATATACATTTTAGTTAAAAGTATCACTCACCCAATATTTTATGTATTTGTCCAGGAATTTGTCCAAGACAGTAAAAAAGCCCTTGGAATTGTCGACTCATCTTCAACCAGTCATAGCCAAGCTTGGAGCCCAGTGTCTCAACGAGTAGCTACAGTGACAAAATAAACTATACTACTGCAAGTCTTACTTTATAGGCAGAGATGCACTATATTAGAACACAACATGACAAACTGAGATTGACATATCATACTTAAAAACAATTTGTGCTTGTTGAGTGAATGAAATAATTTTTAATAAGAAACATAGTGGCATTTTTATATAATTTTCTTAACTTGTGTTGTTTAGCGAATTATAACACTTTCATTTAAATGTTTTGGACTAAATGACCAACTGTTATATTTATCAGATGTTAAAAATGTATGGAACATAAAATAGCAAACAATTTCCTACTGGTTTTATAAATTCAAGTTATAATGTATTTCTAAGGTTTGATACACCTGGAAGAGAAACAAAATAAGTATAATGTAGACAAAGAACATAAGTAGGCCTACAATACCAAATCTCTGTGCCATAAAATTATGCATTTTGATTTTCATCCAAAATAACTTTGAACAAATAATATAAATAATATAATGATATAAATAGCAACAGACTACTTTAAAATATAGTAGCATCAAATACTTGTTTCTTGAAAGGTTTTTTTTGTTTGTTATTTTTTTAGTCCAAGGTAAAGTATTATAATTATTTACTAGTATTATACCAAAGTTAAACTTACCTTACAATGATATATTGAGCATTGACCAATTTTCATAAGTGATAATCTGAACTAAATATTAATTTCAATATAAGATCATTTACATTGTAAAAATAAATACAAGTTCATAGGATTTTGGTAGAAAGGACTTTTAAGAAAATTTAAACATATTTGTTTGCGGTCAACACATTTTAGTAAATTATTAGTGATATTTTAATAGGTATTGATGATATCTATAAAATGTTAGCACATCACTTGACCTGACATATGAAAATAGATATAACTTAGTAGCTTTTCTAACTGTCAGATAAAAAAGATCTTCCTATGAATATTGGATTGTACAAAGTTATTTTTCAATAGTTTTGAATCTAGTAGAAATTAAAAAAAAAGCCTGTTTCCTAATATTTCAATCAACTTTTGAGCAGGCATCCTATTTTGGTAACTATAGTAACAAATATCAATTTTTTTAAATGTACGCATGTGTCACTAACTGCTGGGATCTATGGGTGTTAGTTCCCCGAAGCACTGCCTGATAAAATCTCTACTTGAGCCATGATCCTTTTGTTAAATTTTGTTTGATGTTCAGAAAGATTTTGTTCATATAATATGTTAGTCATTTTATAAGCAGTAGATACAATAACTTCAAACTATTAGTTAATAACTCAAGTATTGTAACCACCAACTTGAAGTCCTAAGCCAATGTAAATACAATTGAGGTGCATTATTTTGGATCCTAGTGAGGCCAAAATGTAATCTTCGCATAGTTCAAGAAGAGTTGTGATACTAGTAATTTGGAGTTGCAATAAGAGTGGTCCTAGACATATATTAAAAAAACATTTTTGTATTTGTTCAGGCTATCTGGAAAATATTAATAAAACCATAATTTGTCCAGATTACTAATACTAAATATTTTATTTCAACAATGCTTTTGCTCCAAATAATTTGCAGCAAATGAGAATTATCACTTCTTTAAGAAGCTATATTTATATGTGTGTGTGTGCCTTTGCACATGTGTGAAGAGGTGATTTTGAAATGTATGAAAATACACACATTTATACAAGACTTAAATATACTGAATCCAATACCCCCTTTATTTGTGTTAAGGAAAAATATCAATAAAATGATGTATCATAAGTGTGCCCTTAAAAAAAACTTTTAAATTAATGAACTATCAACAAACTTAGCTCACAAATAGGTTTAAATTAAAATTCACTTTTATATGTACTTTTGATAAATTTTGTATTTAAATTTGCTATAAGCAAAGTAAATGTAACAAATTATCCTGTACTCCTGTCTAAAATGAAAGAAACATAATGGTATCAACAACCCAACTAATTATAAATAGCAATAATAAAACATACCAAACAATCTGAGAAAAATATTGGAAAGTTATTTAAAAAGATTATTCAAACCATTTGAACAGTATTCTAGTCTACAGTAAATTAATTATGCTTCATCGTTGCACTTAATACCATATTATCACTCTATTTTTATTATAGATATGTTCTATCAAATATTAAATGTGAATATTTTTACCACTCAATTTGTACCAAAGTATATTTATGTATTTTATGAATGTACAACTTGATATATTTTTTGATTCAATAAATATTTAAAATATAAATATAATGCTATTTACTATGATGATGTTAGTTATTGCATTGAATATTTTATTTTCGGATGGTCAAACATTTATCCCAGTTTAACAAATAGTAAGAAGTTTTGAATGAATGGAAGATTGGCAGACCCACAAACATTTATTATATATATTATAATTGGAAGAAGGTATAGTAGGAGAGGTGAATAGAAACACATAAAAGAAACAAACACAATATGGTTTCTAAAATGAAAATAGGAACATCGTTCACACTTTACATTACTGCCATTGGACAAAACGTTGATGGCTGCCTCTGGAAAAAAATCGACAGCTACCACCCAATCCCCTCAACCAGGATTTCATTCTATCGGACAAATAAGTAATTTATATCTCCCTTCCCCCTGCCCCTCGAGCATGTTTCTTACTACTTGGTCAGGTTATATATGTGCCAATTATGCTAATAGGTTAGGAATGAGAAAGGTTGAATTTAGAGAAAATGTACCCATATTTGCATGGAAGGATATTGTAAAACGAGCCCCAGTACCTCATATCGGGATTCAAACCCCAATATCTCTATCATCAGCAGTGTAGGCTATTGTGAGAGTAACACCTTAAACTATGCGGCCACTGACGCAGGTAATTTACTTATGATTTACTACTAATGGTGAGAGGTAACCAAACGCCAAGCTCATCTTGTTTGGTTTAATAGTGACCAGGAGGTGGAGATTAAAATTCTGGATGATTGTAATGTAATTTTATTTGTATAGTGTTTGTACTTGTATTTATAATCAAATTTAATCACTATTATTTTAATTGTGATTGTTAAATGCACATTGTTGCGACATGATTTAATACATTATTAATTTACTCTTCTAGACTACATGTCCACACTTTTATAGACTCTGTCCTAAAATACAAAAGAACATTCGCATGGAAGCCGTAAGGCTCCTCCTTTCACTACAATCTGCACCAATCAGAGCCATCACTTCGATATATAGCAATAGGAGTTTCTCAAAAGACAAATTTGTAGACGACCACACGCGGGAGCATTCTTACAATGAATAGCGACTGTACAAACAATAGAATCATTTGGGAACATTCTTGGTCAACCCAGCCCCATCCATGCAAGATGAACACGTTACCAACTCAGTCTAGCAGACATTAAATTATTATAGCAATTATACCTAGCTTGGTTTTTCCTTAATAGTTGCCAACACTCCCTCCAAGCAAGTGTGGGTCCATTTACATTGAATTCTATCTTCCCGATCTATAGTCCTTTAGTGTAGTTAATCTCAGATAGCTTGTTTAGGTGGCCATATGGTCACTCTCACAATAGGCTTGACTATCAATGATAGGGAGATTGGAGTTCAAATCTTGGTCACGTGTACTGAAGGTGTTTTTTTCTGAATTATTTTCCACTCTTGCTCCATCCAAGTGTGAGTACACCTTCTATAAATTTAACCTTCCTTTTACATAACACTTTACAATGGATATCATCACTGCGGAAACTGCACGGATACTAGTGGGAAACAGTGTTGTTACTCTTTGTTTTCGTTGGGTCAACCTTCCCATAGATATAAGACAAGTTTCGCAACACTGGTTAGTCGAGGTTGCCATTGCTTCTGACATTACTGAAAGCAAGGAGATTTGGCAACAGTTGAGTGAGATAGTGAGCAGATAAAACTTTTCTCCATAATACTTGAAGATTCCTTAGAGGTGATATTGGGTGTAGCATAATTACTAGTAGATATGTGTATTGACTCAAAAGGTAGTAAGACACGATAGAAAAATAAATCCAGATAGCCTGGATGGGTGTATAAAAAACCACTTCAAATTTAAATCAGTATTTTCTTCAGACTTTTTCTAGTTTTAAGACATTTTGATTAGAAGTTTAACACATGACTATCATTTAAGGAAAAGGTTTTGGGGGCTTCTATTAGTAAAACTAATTGTGTGAAATTATTTTTATTGTTATAATATTTATGATTACTAATATGATGTTTATTTATGCATCATAACAAGGCCAGCTTTACAAGGAAAAAAAAATTGAGGGAAAATTATATTACACACAAATAGTAAAATGTTACATAATGTTACAGGTGAATTGATTAGTAACAATAGTTTGATCCAATAACAATACTATTGTTATAAAAAAATATGAGCTTAAACATAAAGTCTGTAGGAACATGAAGCCAAGCAATGGTGGCCTGTATATAGTTGGAAAAGAATGACAGCAGATATCCTTGGGCTTTCTGAAATGAATGTCGTGTCGTTGTCTCTTCCTCCATCCCCATTTTTTATCCAGTGAACTCTACTTCTCAGGTTAAGTCAATCACGTTGACATAACTTTACCAGGGGTCAGAATGGTTGGCTCTGCATCCACGATCTTGAGTGGTGTTATCAACTCTGATCTGGTGAAGTTGGTATAGTTTCTTCACCATCTCTCCACACATATGCTAATGAATTTCCTAAAAATTTGCTTTTGACCCGTCTCAAATTAGTGAACGCTTTAGATAAAAACAGACAGTAATAGATCATGAGGTATTAAAATCAAACACCTTAAACCAGTAGCAAAGTGATTCTGTAGAGTTTTTTCAATTACTATTCAGAGGAGTGACGAGAATCCCACAGACTGCCGAAGTTTGTCAAGCAGTTCATGATCCAATTTAAAGATCAAGCAACTAAATGTATTAAAACTTGACAAATAATAATCATTGGTCGTACGTCTTGTCCCTCGTCATGGCAACTACACAGGCACTCAATCCCATGTCTGTCATGAAGAGAGAGTTGGTGACCATTTTTGAATCAACTATTAGGTGTGTAATCCTTATGACACTCAATAAAATTAGTATTAAAAAATTGCTTTTTTTATGTAATTTAAAATATTATCCACGGATAGTTTGATTTTTCCTGAATTGACTCATGTGAGAAAAAAGTTGCTTACCACTGATTTTGAATACCTACCACCGATATTAATTCCAACTAAAATGAATGCAAGATAATTTAATAGCTCTTTACATGATAAAAATTTATTTTGGTTCTATTGGTAAGAAGTTTAATAGACTACGAACCCACGGCCATTTAATAGTGTGCACAATTTACTTTGCACAGTGATTTAAATGATAAAAATAATCTAACATGCATGATATTGCTCAGATTCATACTTAGATAAACAATATATCTTTTTACAAAGGTAAACAAAAATTTTGCGACGTAAAAAAAATATATCATGGCATCTGCCTGGGAGCTATATCGACCAAGCGGCTGATACATGCAGGGGCGGGTTTATGCATAGGCCTAGTAGGCACTTGCCTTTGACTGCAGATTTTAGGGGCAGCAAATTTTGGATGACGAAAGAAAACACACATTTTTTTCTACAAGTTAAAATAATTTTATGGCTTCTGTGACCGAGTCACAACATGGAAGGAAAATGATTGCATTGACTCACCAACTCCGCCTCCATTTGGCTGCTCTACGAGGCTCCACACAAACACATCACCTCACCGCCCAGATTGTTTTCAACTGAGACGAGTAACCGTCACCGAAGTTACGCCTCTAAGCTGCCCCACCCCGAGAGTGAATAAGAGACGATCGACATGCGCGGGCCCGTACGCGCCGGCGACAGTGCTGTGAAGTTAACAGCCGGTCGAGTAGCGCGAAATTTGAAATCTCGTCCAGTAAATGTGAGTGTGTTCCGGAACAGTGCACTCCCCTTTCCCCTTGTTCCTGCCTTGCTTACCACGCTGTGAGAACACGTGACTCTACCTTGGTGTATATAATGGCAGGACTCTATAGCCATGACACACATTTCTCCGCATTCTCTAGGTGAGACACTTAGTGTCAATTTAGATTTAGTTTACGTGTATCAAAATTCTGTTTGGTTATCGACGAATTGTAAATTACGTTTTGGGCGATATTTACTTATAATTTATTATATATTGGAACTGCGATTTTGTAGAGGTCGTGACAGCGCAGTTTGGACTTAGAGATATTACTATTCTAGCAAACGTATCTCATCCGCTTCACGGATCGTTTAGGGACTGTTAACACCGCCACGTTTGATGTGCGGGATGTTTAGTTATATTGTACCTTTTGGGTATTCGGTGTAACATTACGTGGTGTAATGTTACAACTGGACCCCGCCCAATACTAACGTAAATAGATGTATCGCATCAAAGCATACTACCCGCTCCAATATAAGTTCAACTCCATTAGGATCCCTACAATAGTATGTTTCTTTGTTGTAGTTCTTGTAGGCTAAGAAGACATAATAAATACGAGGCGGCACAATATATTTCATTACTCGATCCAATTCTAAGTATTAATTTGTTAATGTACTTACAATACTAATCTGCTCACAATAGAATCCTGCAAGGCTGGCCGGCACCTGGAATCCTATACTGGCGAGTGGGTCAAGGGAGATCCAGTGGGTCAACAAGCGTCCCGGCACTCCG
>CABEEJ010000350.1:16100-58942 GCA_901482245.1 Timema douglasi
CACAAATAAAAGTCAGGTTGGTCACAAGAGAGGTTATTTATTTTCAACAATAACAATACTCCAAGAGAAAAGAGTGGGGCAAGCCCAGAGCTTATTGGATGAAATGGTTGTCTGGCATCATTGACCAGGTTGCTCAGCAGAAATCAAGGCGAAATATGTTAATATTGACTATTTTACTATTATGTTTGTGTGTTGTAATAGTGTAAAAATATTTATTTCCACTTTTTAAGTCTTTGCTTGGATTCTTAATACTTTTAAAACCTCACTATAACAAACTATCAAATAACGCGAACAATTTATATCTGTTATTCCACAGATAACACTTGTGTCGGTGTATGGGAGTTGGTAGGGGGAAAACAGGGATTTAGAAGGTTAGAAATCAAGTTAGGAAAATGGGGAGGCAAATTATCTAGTGCCTATGGGCAGCAGACTCGTAAATCCGCCCCTGGATGCACGTGATGAAGATAAGAGCCAACATTTGCAGAGTGTGTGTGGCATGTGTTCAGCACAACAAACCATCCAGCCATTAATCTCAGTTTTCTAGACCAGAGATGCTACTTATTTATTCAAATAGTTCCTATAACGTCTTCATGAAGCGGAAATGATCTCGTTCCAGACCCACTGCTTTAAAGAAAAATCTGGAAGCCCCATGGATAAAACCTGGGACCTATAGATTTGTAGCCAGAACTGTGACCACTAGAACACAAGAGGCGGTTAATTTTATGACTCAAGAGGAAAAAAATACAAGATGTTTGTATAAAAAAAATTGACACATAACTAAAATTGTTTTCATATTGTTTATTATCTTGGCAATAGCTACAATAGTCCCGTGGCTTCTTTGGTGCTGAATGACAGCTCACAGCTGACTTCTGACAGTCAACATTTAGGTATATACCTAAATGTTGACTGTCAGAAGTGAGAGCTGCTAAACACATGTTTTTGCAGATCATATGGTTCGGCGTAGGGATACATAATTTGATCTGGTAACTTTTCAAAGCTGTGAGCTGTCAGTGAGCACCAAAGAAGCCATGAGACTACTGTAGCTACTTTTACTTAATTATTCAGTTATATTTAAACAAAACAAAGTATCAATTCAAACATATGTTCACACTTTTGTTGTTCAACTTTTAACACTAAAACAAAGAACTAATTTCAGTGCATTATTTTACACGCATTTCTGAAAGAAAGAAAAAACCAAAACAATAAATATATTTTGTAGTGCTATTTCCTTGTTTCTCCAGCTATGCACTTAGAGCAGATGTTGCATGTTGACCAACCACAATAGTACAGAATGATTTTATGCAAAGTACATACCAACCAAAACCATGAAAGCACTTGCTTTTGTCACAAAAATATAACCATGAACAAATTGAAAAACAAACATTTTACTTATTAATAGAGCTCTGCAGAGTGTTTGTATTTTGAGCTTCAAGCCAAGCTTTAAATAAATACTGCAAAGAGGGAGGAAGGACCCAAAAAAGAGGGTAGTGGACAACTTGGTATTGGAATGTAAAGGCTAGCAACTGAGTAAACTGGTATTGAATGGAGGAGAGTATGAGCTTTAGGTAAAGGAGATATAGAAAGGCATCTCTCTGTGAGGCTGTTGGATCACAACTAGCTTAGTGCAAGATTGTATCAAGTACATCATATAATAAGGTTATACTATGTTCATCATTAAATTGATTACCATTTAACTTTTCTCTGGCATGAAGTCTGTACCATGTGAATAGCTACTCTCTTGATGGACTGGGAATTAATGAGGCTGGTTAGATTATAAAAGGTTGCTAAATCTGTACAGTCAAACCCTATATTCATTAATATTTTTTTTAAACTTTCCTTAATAGGAATGAAATGAGTCATAACTAACTTTTCAGTTCCTATAAAAATATATTTAAAAATTAATGCTAAGATGTATTGATTATTATTATGGTTTTATTTTTTCAACGATTTAAAAACAATTTATTTTATATTTTAAAACATTACTTTTCTTTAAAATTCAATTTCTTTGATAACTTTAATACAGATATATTCTTTTAATCAAGTTTTAAAATTATACATCTATTAAACTCAAGATCAACTTGACACTCAGGAGCTTTATGAAAAGCTCACTCGAGATGGACTTAAATGAAATAAACTGGTGCTTGAAGACTCCTACTTAAGAGCAATACAAATGTGCAACCATTTATAATATTTTTTTAAGAGTTAATAGCTATTTAAAATATGAATTAAAATTATAAATAAACTAATACTACTTGTGAAATTGGGAAGTACAAAGAATGAAGTGAAAGGATTTCAACCTCTAGCTAAGTGAATGTATAGGAATTAGTAAGGAAGATGTAAAGTAAATAAAAACCAGCGTCTGTTCTAAATATAAAACCTATTTTTCAAGTATTTGTTAATGAAAGCGTTAATAAATGTCAGACTACACTTCAGTTTGATAGCAAATACAAACAATTTTTCAAGTGTGGCCATGAGCTGCCTTAGAATGTAGGTCTTTCTGAATCCGTCGGGCAGAATATTGTGAACAGGTGTGAAATATGTTTATATTCTGGTGACAATAATGATATCCAAGTCACCTCTAGACATTGGAATAAAACTTAAAATGTTGATGAATACCACAAATTTATACATCATAAAATAGTAGCTATGTACTTTAGAATTTTTATGTACATCTTAATTCCAACAAATATAGAAAACCTAACACCATATGTTATTACAATTTATTTACTATGGCAGATTAAAATAACTTAAATGAAAACTAGATGACCACATACACTTTATATACTAGGTCTATGAACCACACATTTCTATCATGTTCATTATGCATGTGATAGGTTATTAAAATATGTTGGTATTAGTTTATGATCACATCAAAGACTTGATCCATAAAAAAAATTAATCAATTCTAAGGAGAAGTAAACATGTTAAGCTAATCATTTTTTAAAATATGTTTTAATAGACCGATACAATATTTTAAGTGTTTTAATCATTAGAATGGAGCTAAAAGAGAGAGGGTGTAATAATGAGAGGGACTATATAGAACTAACTCAAGATAAGGATAGGGTGTAATGAAATGACCTGGATAAAACTACCTAAAGATAGGGATAGGTTGTATTGAGATAGAACTAGCTCAAGATAGTTATGGTGTGTAATGAGGTGGAACTAATAGAAACTACCTCAAGATATTTATAGTGTAATGAGGTGGACAGGATGGAACTAGCTCAAAAAGGATAGGTGGCGTACTTTTTAAGTGTGGCAATGGCATAGAGTAAGTAGTTTCTAAAGTTGCCATTTCATGAAAAAATTGAAAGAACACATTTCTTTTCATATCTTAATACACAAAGTGCACACAAACAAAAGTTTAAACGTATATATGGCGAGGAGTATCATATGTTTGTGTACAGATAAATAAATGGAAACTAGTATTAATAAGAGCTCAGACTTTAAATGTAATTTGTTGTTTAAACTAAGGTCAAAAGGTATATTTAAAGTTATCTTAAAACTTCGTAATAACCAATACATTTTAATAGATGGATGATAATTTTGTGGTCAATATTTACTATTGTAAAACTGGTCAGATAAATTTCCAGGTAGAAAATATTTTCACATAATATAACAATATTTTCTACCTCTCAATATAATATTAACATTTTTTTGTGGAATGTTTGCCCGTTGTTTAATTATTCTCACATAAATTAGGAGGTACAAACTTTTTTTATTTATTAGAAAACAAGCAATTTAAGACCAATAAAATAAATATTAACCAAATGCCTAGTTAAAGCAGCCTGTTAATTTGGTTAGTTTCAATTATTTGAAAATACCTTAAATCAATAGTAAACTAATGTAGTAATTTTATTGTGAACTTGTTCAAATCTCATGTAGTCTGGAGTTGCAGCATAGTAATAAAAACTAAGTTTTATCAGTCATGAATGGATATACTTATTTATATTTTGAGGTGTGCGAGAAAGCATTTTTAACTTTGAGTTGAATTTGAATGAAAGCAGTTTTGAGTTTGATTAATAAAGAGAAATATTTTGAATTGATCCATATATAAACCATTAGCACAAACATATATTTTAAATAATTACATAGTTTGTGAAAAAAAGTTATGCTCACACAAATTCAGGTTTTAAAATAAATTTTATATAGTTATACAAGTTGCATTTTTTTAAATCAGACAGAAGGAAATGTTGCGGGATTAGAATTTTTTCAGGTTGAGTTCAAACAACTACTAAGACTCAACTCAACCGTGAATTTTTGAGTAATCACACACATCTACTTATATTGGAAAATTTATAACATAGTTTTCAAAATTATTTAATAAGTATCAGAAGCCTTTAATTTAATAGTGCCAAATATGTAAATATATAGCATTTAATAAAATTTAAATAAATAAAAGATATATTTTGTTTCGATACATTAATTATTTTTCTGGGATTGAAATCAACATCATAGTGAACGTTTAGTGAGCAGAATAAAATTATACATATTGTTTGTGACCACTGGTGTTGGAAAAACGTTTGTAGAGCTATTACAAACACATATACTCATCAGAAAAGGTCCGACACCTTAGTTCTGTCGGTAGAGAGGGTCTGTCTACTGGGCTTAAGGTCCTGGGTTACATTCCTTGCATGGCCGAAAAATTGTTGGTGAAATGTGGGTTTACCCTTTCATAGTAATAAATTATCAGCTAAGAACTGGATGTTGTGCCTGTCCCAGTCTTTAACTTGGTAAATGAAGCTACTACAGGCCTAGCAAGCCGATAATGGATAATATATGGCTTGAATAAAAACTGACCCAAGCAACAGCCTGGAAACAATAATGAATGTAAAAAAGATGTATATACTTATTGGAAAGGCTTTAATAAACAGGTAGAAGTGTGTTGATAAATATAGCCTAGTTTGATTTTATCCCAGCCCCTTTGCATGATTGTTTTATATATATTATACTATTGCAGAAATAAGCTCATTTATTAATACGACTAGCAACTGAAATTTGTGAATACTAAATTAATATTTATTTTGATTGTAATATATGTTACTATGATAATATTGCCCATTTCGATAAAACAAATGATTTCGAGAAAAATAAAAATACATCTATTTACCCAATTAACTGTACACATACATTTTAGTTTGTATAAAGTTTATCTTCAAGCCAAGGATATTTCCACTTTTTTTGTGTGTGTTTTTGAAAATAATTTATAGGAACCTTCCTATATGTGGTTAATTTAGTTTATGTTACTTACTGTGGAAAACATATTTTCTAGAGCAGTTCAATACCTCAATGTTAATGCATATTTGAATAGTTATTTTTGCGAAAGCAAATTTAAAGCTAAATTAGCCCCAAAAAGCTAGTATATTGACCCAAATAATTATATATTCCTTTGGTTTCCCCTGGCACCATTTTTCTAACTAATTTAAATTAATTAAACTTGGTTAAGCTAAAAAAGAAATACTTTGATTACCTTTAATATAAATGGAGTAGAATGTGTTATTTTTAAAACGCCAATGATATAAAATAAAATAAAGCGAAAGAAGAGCATTATTAAAGTATTAGCGATATAAAACAGCGAGGCCAATAAAGCAATGAGAAGAGTAGATAACAGAAACTGTGCAAGAGAGAAAAAACAATGGGAAGCAATTAAAAGAAGAAGAACGGTGAAAGGATAAGAGGAATATGGAGGCATTTTACTCAAGTGACCTGGCAATAGGCTGGAAATTATACAATATGTGTGTAAATATATATCTTAAGCTGTATTTGATTGATTGTGGAGACCTATTAACAAGTGTTAAGTGTTCTTAACTTTCACATATCGGACACCTGAGCTTTTACTCAACAATAAAAATTCAAGCAAAACATAGTTAACTATTTTAAATGCAGTGATGATTTTAGATAGAAAGTGGAGTGATTTAATTGGCAAAATAATTACAAAGAAAATATCTTAGCAGGCTCTTATTAAAAGTTATTTTTAAAAAAAACCTCACAATTAATATGAATAAGGTTTTCTAAAATGGTTGGGTGAGTAAATTACATATTTGAATGCATTTAATTAATAAATATTCTTTTTAAGCTTTGGTGAGATAGTTTATTATCAATTTACAATAATGTTTGATTTCCTGAACCAATTCTTCAACACACACACACAAACATGACCCAGTCTTCTTAATTGGCACACACACACACACACATACAATAAATACATGTTATTTTTATACACAATTGTTACTAATTCAATGTAAAATCTATACACAGAAACAACAACCAATATTAATTTAACTTTGGTAGATGATGCTATATATAGCACATGATTAATATATCAAATTTCTGATATGAAATTAAAAGTACAAATGTGCACCGAATAATGTAGTGTATTTTAGGATATATATCTCTGACATTTAAATTAATACCTAAGATTTAATATTCCAACCAAAGTTTAACTTGGTGATTTACCAACTGTAAATTAAGAGCGTGCACCACATGCCAATAAACTCTGTGGTACAGTCAGCTATTAATTGTAAAATTAAACCATTACTATTGCACGTGGATCCCCTATGATTAAACATTAATGGAGATAAAAGAGTTAATAAAAGTTCCTAATACTGAACATTGTTGAAATATTAAATGATATTTGGATAAAAACTGCATTGAAAAGGCCATTTTTGACAGTTTTAGAATGGTTTCACAGATAAGCAATGTACACGAATCTTTATTCTTTATTAATAGGGACATACTAGAGTTATTAACAAGAAACTTTTGTCGCTTTGTCCCCCATCATCACCGTGGAAAATTTCAGGTGATCATTCAAATATGAATGCACTGCACACATTTCTGGCAAATCGTAGGTCTTTTCTTTACCCTTTTACTCCCATACCTCATGCGCACACACACAAACACAGATGTGAGCCAGGAGCTTAGTTGGGCCTGATATTATGAACACTCTTTAATATAATTTTGTTTTGGTTGCATTTGTCTCACTATCTGTCCAAGCTATCTGCATTGGGAATATTAATTTTTATGGGAGAGATAGTCATAAAAATTAATTTTAACAAATAACTACACAATTTTATGCAAATTAATATGTATGTAGTATATTTAAAGAGTCCAAAACCTTAGTTCAGTTGGTAGAATGTCTGTCTACTGAGCTAAGGGTCCTGGGTTCGATTCCCAGAATGGCCAAAAATTTACCATTGATTAAAATATGAGTTTAACATTTCACATTGATAAATTGACAGCCGGGGACTGGATGTTGTGCCTTTCCTATCTTAAGATAGATTATAAGGCATATGAAGCTACAACGGGCCTAGCATGCAGGTAGTAGAAAATATATGACATGAACAAAAAACTGACCAAGGCCATATGCTGGAAAAAGTAATGGATGTGAAGTATATTTAAATAAAAAAAAAATAGATACTATATAAATACACAAAATACATATACAAATATTTGGGAATTTTTCAATTATATTTCGAAGAAAATAATGATAAAAAAAAAATTGAAATGTACTTGAGCATAAAATTGAACAAATTTCAATTTTTAGATTGTCAGCCATTTTCTTGCAGCATAGTACATTTTATGTTATTGGAGCAAAAAATTTTATCTGTAAAGTATATAAATAAAATTATTATATGCTAAAAACCTAAAACATTATAAACATTTTTGGCACAACCCATTAAATTAATATCTAAATAATATTAATACAAATAAAAGAGATTCGAAAAAAACTGTATTTAAGAAAAAAATACAAACTTTTCTTTCATGAAAAATGTCAACCATAGCCTAATACACTGCTTTATAATCACTATACAAGAACACACAAAGTAAATAATGGCATTATATGGCAATAACAATCAACCTTCGCCCATAAATGGAAGACATACCCCATTTAAAAATTTCAACATTTGTGAGGAAAAAAGACAAAACATTTTATTCACAAGTATTATATTTTAACATGACTACCCACAGTTTGCAAATTACTCTCAAATTAACATGAATCTGCAAAAGCCATTAATAAAATTATGGTAAATCTTCTTAATATCTATTGGCTACATAATGTACAAACCTTATTCCTTACAACATTGTAATGGACATAACATTTTCTGCATCACAAGTAAATGTGCTTATTCAAAAATAAATAACATTCAATGTTATTGGATATTATAAAATTATGTTATGTCAGTGATAATACATCTACGAAGCAGGTTTTGTGAGTTCGAATCAAAACAAATATTATTCAATAATTTTGAATAATTATCGAATCGAATCATCTCCTAATTTAATATGCTAACATTATGTTGGTTAAAAAGAGTTACACATAAAAAAAAAAAGAATTAGTTTTAGATCCTAGTCTTATAAGTTATCATGTTTAAATGTAAGGTCTTCTATATCATGTTCCTGCAACTAAAGTTCACTTCATCAAAATTAAGCGGTAAAGAGAATACCATCCGAGATTTGCAATGATATTTGCATCAATATTATCGAAACTTCACAGACTTAGTCAGTCGTTCTACTTCAACTGTTTATTTGGGGACTGGGTTCTGAGTTATTAGCAAAATACTAAGAAACAAGGTGACATCACAGCTTTAGGCCTAAAGGGATGTACACTTTGTTCACCATGAAATGTAGAAGGCTTAACTTGCTTGTTTCCACTATGGTGCAACTTATATATCTGAGTCATAGTGGGGCTTACCTAGATAAGAGTGTAAGTTTTTACCGTAAATGGAGAGTACATTTCACATTTTAAAAAAATATCCTTGTCAACCTTGTGGAAAAAAAAAGCTTCAGATACATGCCCAAAATAATTTAATTAGAGTTAGGTCGAATCCCCTATTTTACAAATATGAATCTCCAATTTACCTTCAACTCTAATCCGAATTCAAATCTTGAAGGAAAAAAAAAAGTTTTTTTGGAGGAAATATAAATATAACAGAATAATATAAAATACAAATTAAATAGTGACTAAATGTTAACATTCTTCCTTGTAATGCATTCATTATGACATTCATACATTTGGTTGTGTTAAATTACTGGTCTGGGATCTGGTTGTTCAGTTCATCCTATAATTAATTGGTTCTGAACCACCAATAAGTAGTATTAGAATATGGAGAGTTTAGTCATGTATAGTAAATTTGACTTTATTACTCAACTTTTAAACAAATATTTCTTGTGACATTGATTAAAAGTGTAAAAACAAAAAGGAAAAAAGACAAATATAGTTCTCGAAATGTTAAATCTAAGCTCTGTAATTTTTGAAACAAAATATAGAATAGTCAACTGATTCTTCAAGGATACAATAATATCTAGTTATAAAATGAATAGTTGCCTAATAGCTTAAACATATATGAATAAGTGTGTTGAAACAATAATTTAATGTAAGGAATAAGGAAGCTTATATGAAAGAATCAATGTTAGGTTCCGATAGAAAAAAATAAACACATCTCTTCATTAGTTCACACTCACAACTTTTTATCACTTTCACAGTTACACACTATTTTTAATTTTCAAAAATACTAATTTTTCATAGTAAGACCAATCATTGTTTCAATACCAGCCATAACAATCTAAAAAATCCTGTTTCTTTCCTTCCAAACATTCACATCAAGTTACCAAATGGAGACCTCTCTCTGGTTTGAACTTAATGATTATTTTTTACCGAAATTATATTAAAATTCCTTACTATCCTTACCTATTTATTTTTCATCACATCAAATATTTCTCTTCAACCCTGCCTCCAGTAGTATTGATGTGGGGGCAGCTACCAATTTAAGTTCCATTTTAACTTTTTCCAACATGCAATTGAAATTTCTTTTTTTTTAACAATATTTTTTTTTATGCATTACTTAATGTCAGTAGCATGTCTGTCTACTGAGCTATGGGTCCTGGGTTCGATCCCCAGGATGGTTGAAACAATCATTGGTGAAATATGGATTTACCTTTTCACAGTGATGAATCAACGGTCAGGGATTGGATGTTATACCTGTCCTATTCTTAAGTTAGATTATAAGACATATGAAGCTACGACAGACCTAGAAAGCCATTAGTGGAAAATGTATGGCTTTAACAATAAATTCGCCCAGGCCACAAACTGGAAAGAGTAATGGATGTAAAAAAAAATAATATCTTACTGTACAAAATAATTATTTCTGGAAATTTTATGTGTAAATGTAAAAGTGATCAGAAAATTAGAATATTTAAGTGTAGAGAGAGAGAGAGAGAGAGAGTGAAATAATGAAGAGAAAAGTTAAAAAATGGCAAAAATGTATTTTTTATTTCTAGGAACAAACAGTTTCTGTAACTTTTTGATTAACAATTTGCATTATAATTTTTTTTAATATGAAAAAGAGTTTCTTATTTCATAATTGAATCTTAATTTTGCTGCTTAAATTATGCCTTATCGATTCAATTTATTGGGCCAAGTTTGTTTCAATCGAGATTTATTCAACAATTATTTTATTTCATTATATATATATATATATTTTAAATGAGGTGGCCCATTGGCTAGATAATTTTATAATAAATGAAATTGATAAACCTAAAGAAAAAGGAAAAATAAACTATTAAGAGTAAATTTGATGAAGAAAGCCCACCTAGGGAAAGAGGAAAAATGAGGGAGGAATCCAATGCACAAAGGTGGCATCTTCTTTCTTTCTTTCTTCTGTTTTCTATAGAAGCAGTCACACACACATTTTAACACAAATAGAATAATATTTCGGCATTGTTGCCTTTATCAAACACAAAGAAGAGAGTACAAATAACCAAGTGTTTGTGTTATTTGTACTCTCTTTTTTTTTATTCATAAGGGCAACAATGCCGAAATATTATTCTATTTGTGTTAAAATGTGACCACTTCTACTATAGGAGAAAAAAGAAAGAAAGATGTCATCTTTGTGCATTGGATTATTCCCACATTTTCTCTCTTTGTAGTTTATTTTTCCTTTTTCTTTAGTTTTATCAATTTCCTTTATTATAAAATTATTTAGTCATTGGGCCATGTCATTTTTAAACATTTGACTATATTTGTAAAAAATTTGTATTTTTCTAAGTCCCAACTGATGAAATGAGTTTTGTAGAAAAGAAAGAGTCATTAAGCCCATAAAGGGTGTGTGAAGTAAAGTTGAATCAAGTACATGAAATATTCCCTAAGTCTATCAAAGTTTGAATAATTAGAAATAAAAGTTTTAAAAAAACATTTAATTGTGCAGATGTACATAGCTTTGGACACAAAATATCAAACACAAAGTAATTAACTGCAAAAATATGTGTATTTTAGCTGTCAAAATTTGTACCGGCGACGCTTTGTAATAATTGTTCAAGTTTTTTTTTTTCCAATTCGAAATTGACAAATGTTCCGAGAAAATTCAAAGTTTTCAAAGATCCACACACCCCTAAAGCCATGTGCATCAGTCATTAGCCCTAGCACTGAACCGAGCACTACCATAAAGAAACATGTTTGTGGAGAGATGGTTTGTTTAGATAATTGAAAGATGTGTGATGAACATTTATCTTTGTTACTCATTACCGGTATAGTGTGAGCAAATAGAAATGAACGGAAAAAAAAAGAGTTTAAGTTCAATCTTAATTTGAAATGTTTTAACTTTTAAGGTAAAAGTGAAACCAAAGAAAAACAAATTACTTTTCTAAAGTGTTCTTCTGGTAGTCAAATTCCAAATTTAAGTTTTAGCTTGGGAGCCAACCAAGCAATTTACAACACGACTATGTAGCAGATTGTTCAACTGCGTTATTATAGATTAAAATGTACAAAACCCATTCTTTAAAAAATAACATTAAAGCTATAGGTTAAGGTACATTTAAACTATGAAACCAACTAGCAGAAAAATATGAAAAATAAAATATAGCAACAACTTGGATTCTTAAAATTAGTGTTCTTATTCTTGTAATCACATTTATTTATACAAGGTTAACAATTTGCATGACTTAATTTAATTTGGTATATTAAATAAAATTATATTGTTTTTGTAAATATGCAAAATATGCATCCTTCCCTATACAAATTTCCCCAAGTTGTTTTTACTAATTGCCATTTCTTAACTATAGGGATTAATAATATTTACAAATATTATTCGGACATTACTTTGGTTCGAAATGCACCATTTCTTTACTGAACGTCTTTACTCAACTAGTGAACAAACTAATTACTAACACAAGAGGCATTTCATATCTTTGGTTTTCTATTACATTAAGGCAAAGCTATTAAATATTTTCAGAGGATATTATAAAACATAAAATATTTGATTTCTATCAATCACATAAATTGAGGTATCAAACCAATTTAAGGTACTTCTCTACAACTATTATATAAAAAGGTTTCAACATAAAGAATCAGTGTGTTTATGCTAAGTATACATTCTAAAATATTTTACATATAGGACTACATGTTTAGATACATTTATTTGAGTAAGCATGTTAAGAAGAGGAATGGCCTTTTTTTAGTCAGCAAAAGTTACAGCACTTGGATGAATCACCAAGATGAATGTGGCAGATACCCGGACATGTTGAACCTAGAGGAACCATGCTGTCTGTTGTTACAACCTCCCTATTACTATTTACATCCTCACCAAAAGTTCCTACATTGTTGACTACCCCATTACTCATTCTTTTCCTGTTCTCTTCCAATCCCTGATTCTTGTTAGCTAGAGTGTGCCACCTGTCATCACTGCACGGCAGGAGAGACGCAGCAGGAGGAGTGGTAACACGATCTCGAACAATCGAGCCACATGACTGGGCCTTGTACAAACGGCCGCGACTGAAAAACCCTGGCAGAGGTAGACACAACTTCTTGTGAACCTGAAAGTAACGACCTAACAGGCGAACCTTTTTACTGCTCCCTTCATTGTTCTGTTTTTCTCTCACCACTTTTGTTTTGCTTGTTTTGCAAAAATTCTCTTTCTCTTCGGCTGAACATGTCATAGAGCCTGTCATAATACCCTTGTGGCCCGCACAAGTAGTTCGACCGTGTATTGCTACAAGCTCTGGCCCATCAATTATACAGTTTGTCGGCACTTTGATGTTGTTGCAATCCCCTTTCGACAAGGACTTCCCAATTTGCAATGAATTACATCCGCTAGTATTTGCAACTGGTAAATTGCTTTTCTCCTCGAGAACCACACATTTTTTGCTCGAAGTGAGAGACCAGCTCTGTAACAATCGAGCTCCAAAACCTCGAATTTTTGGGGATGAGGAACTTGTCGATCTTACCAAAGATATAGGTGCCGAAGTGATAACGCTATGAGCATGAATAGTTTGGACTACAGTGTGTTCAGCTTCTTGTACTTCTGTGATGCGGTTAAGAGATTGACTCTCCCTAAGACGAGTTTCTCCTGACCTGCGTCTGCCAGTTCGATGTCGTCGGCCAAGCGGTGGATTCTGCACTACACCTGTGCACTGACGCCCACTACCTGCCCCACTACCAGACGTCCTTGAACCCTCAGATACACCCACCTGTGTGGATGTGGGCCCTCCACTACACTCGGCACTACTTGCGTGTGTGCCTCCCCCTCCTGATCCCCCACCGGTTCCACCACTCCCACCTGGGTCTTGAGAGTCACTAGAATCGTCATGAGAGTCCCTACGTTGAGACAAACTCTTGCCCGTGCTGCTCAGTTTGTGTGCCCTCTTTTTACGGCTCTCACTGTCATCATCACTAGCATCCGAGGAGCTGCATGAAGCTGTCCTAGCTTTGTGAAACTTGCTACGACGCTGTTCATAGCTAGCTGTTCTAGACTGACTTTGCTGCCTGCTTATGAATCCTCTTGGACTGGACTGCTGTCCTACCATCTCTCCACACACTCCCCCATCCCCTTCTTCAAAGATTTCATTTAACGCTAACTGAGGGGTGCTCAGCACCGAGTGCATTGGTCTTGTGGGAGAAGGCATAGTTTTGTACTTGGGTAATAAAGGTGGTTCGGGATTAACTGGAGAGGATTTTATTGGGATTGAAATTGTAGAAGATTCTGTGATTATTGAAGTGGTTGTTATTATTACATTAGTTCGTGCCAATGAAGGTACCAATGAAGGTGGTTTTGACACTGGCAAGTGGGCTGGTGGTTTGGAAGATGGAGGTTGGCCGAAACTGGGTCTCCACTTGTTGGCGACTATGGTGGGTCTTGATCTTGTATCATGAGCGGCACTCACAGGTGTAGCTCTGATGGAAGGAGACATCCAGCCCCCAGTGGCAGGTAGGCCATGAGGTACTAGCTTGCTTCTGACTCCATCATCCTTTGTGCCTTGAGCACTGACGGGAACCTTATCCTTGCGACGCTCAGATTCTGCTAGGCGCTCCTGTAGGGCCAGGTTGAGCTTACCCTCGGAGCGTGACCCTCGCCTGTTGAGCGAGCCATGGGGGGGCACTAGCTCTTCCCGACCAGAACAAGTATTTATGTCGTCTTCGTCCTCTTCCTCTTGAACAATACTGCACTTGCGGGCTCGGTAATTCTGAAAATATAAACCGTTTAGAAGTAAAATACAAGTTTTAGTAACAAAATTAGAGAATATACGTTTTTGGTGGTAAAAAGTTGTAGAATATTAACAAATACTAATTAGTACTTGACCATTGTGTTGGCATATATATTAACAAAAACATGAGAGGTGTACCACTATAAAAGCTGGAAATCAAAACTTAAGTAATGTTCTCTATGTTTATTGTTTCTGTTGTCTAATTTGGTGTCTAATTATTATTTTTTAAATACATTTTTTTACATATTTCTTTCATTAATTTATTTAGTTCACTGTCTATTGTTCCCATAAATTTGAAGTTTTACAATGATTATAAAGGAGACAATCTTATTTATACAAAAAGACATGCCAGGAGATGAGCAGACCAACAAATATTTTTAATAATAATAGTGAGCACAATAAAGGATCTTGTCCAGGGTGTAATATTGCCTTGAAAATGAAATGGATTTGTCAGTCAGCTTGCACACGGTTAAAAATCCACATGATGCATGCAATATGATATATGCACCATTAGTGATTGAACACTTAAACAAGTGATAAAATTCAGACCGGCAGGAGAATGCAGCGTGTGCCGTGTGCTAAGCTGTGAATGAGCATGGCAGTTAACTACTCCATGTTTGATATTCAGCAAACATTTAATTGTTGCTTGGTCAGCAATCTGTGTGGAACTTTATTACAATTCAGTACACCATGAGGGACAACTACCAATATATATATATTTTTCCCTTAGCACTGCTACTTACTACCTGTTTGAGTTATATGCTAATGATTTTAGGGATGAGGAAGTGTATCAGTATTTGTGTGGAGGGAGAATGGAAAGCCACTTTGGAAAAAAAACAAATACGGTCAGTACATCCGACTGAGATTCGAACCTTGATCTCCCTGTCATCGATAGTCTAGTTTACTGTGAGAGTAGTACCTTGGAGCACGCGGCCACCAAAGCAGGTAATTTAACAACGATTTTGTCTCTATTATTGAAAGATGTCCTGAAGTTTATATTTACACATGGAAGGATTATTCCAAGACATATTTGGTAGAAAAGGTGTGGAAGTAAATACAGTAGCCCCGTGACTTCTTTGGTGCTGACTGACAGCTCACAGCTGGCTTATGACAGTCATCATTTAGGTATATACCTAAATTTTGACCGTCAAAACAGACAGCTGCTAAACACATGTTTTTGAAGATCATATGGTTCGGCGTAGGGATACATAATTTGGTCTGGTAACTTTTCAAAGCTGTCAAGTCAGCACCTAAGAAGCCATGGGGCTACTGTAGTAATAGAAGTGCATGAAAAACTGAAGAAGAAAAAAAATTTCATAGGTAAATTTTCAACAGGTCTAATAATGGCACACTGGTAAGTTCTTTTAGGATACTTGGGAATACCACAGCCAAATCTATTTGAAAGTACTTTTTGACACCCTATAGTATCCTAAGAAGTTGTCTGGATGTTGTGCTAGTTTGGAAAATAAGACATTATAAGCAGGACCCAGGTTTTGATAACAGGTATTTTTTTTTTTTTGGTCTATCAGGCGCAATACTCATAAGTACATAATCTCTGTTCATGATCCCCTAATTGCAGAAATGTATATTTTATAGGCAATTTTCTTGCCATTTAACTTTTTAGGTCTCTTTTTGCTTTTTTTGTTTGTTTAATAAGTAATTTTTAAGCATTTTCTGTAAAATATGTCAAGTGAAAGTGGCTGGTATCAGATAAAAGATTTAACCATTTAATAACATATCAGTCGCAACAAACATGTCCGTGGTATCTAGAATATAGATAAAAAGAAAACCTCTCGATTATTACTTGCACAAAATACATTCACGAATCAAGAAAAAATCCTGTTCTGGTATCTGCGAAGATTCCTTTGTGGAAACTGAGCAGTGTTAAACTGAGCAGTGTTAAACTAAAGAATTTCCTGGGAATGTATACAGGCCATTTTATTCCAGACAATGGCAGCTCGTGTATAGTCACTACAGAACTGCATCACCCCTATTTCCACTTGATATTATCGATAACATTTAATATAATGAGTCCGTTTTTCTTTAATTCTTTCTTTATTTTTGTAGTACAATATATATTCCTTAAGCTGAATGTCAGTACTTCAGAAGCCATCCTCCAGTTTATGGAAAAGATACAAAAATCTTTGTAAGGAACTGTGCGCTTCACAGTGCCAACGACGTGATGTTTGACTGTTGTATGCAATCTCGCAGTGCCGGCTGTGGAGTGATGGTGGAAGAAAGTTTTTTTTACTCAGCGTGTGTTGTGCTTAAAAACCGTGTACCATATTCTTGAATGTGATAAAGTGTATAAGAATGTAGAATTAGATTATTACTCTGCTTCCAGGTATTATATTTGATTCATTTTTTTTCGGTTCTTTTATTTAACAGAAAGACTAAATGCGCTTGCAGTACTTTCAATGGAAAAAAATTTCTTCAATTGTCATCCAGAGATCAAGGAGAAAATTATTGAACTTTTTGCGCAAATTAAAACAAAAAGAATGGATTTCATTTTTAAATGAATAGATCAAGCTTGAACTGTAACATAAGTAAAAAATGGGGGTTTTTCATGTATTTGTGGTGAATATTTTTTATGGGAAAATTAGAAATGTTAAGAGGTGTTTTTGATCACAATAGTGAAAATAAGCCAAGTGCAAAAGGGTTAAGTAGCAGCAAATTATAAAATGTATTCAACATGAACTTTATGTTTTAGTAATCTTGCACACATCATACAGGATAGCTTAATTAAAATATTTTTTTCTACTATCTACATATTTTAGGTGGTTTTTTTTTTCAACCACAGCAGGGAATGATGGCAAATACATAGATAAAAAAAAATATTTCGAGAGGTGGATTAAAATTTTATAGACTATGGAATTGTAAGTGAGAAAATAGAATACCTATATTAGAATTTATTTTATAATAAAGGAAATTGATAAAACTAAAGGAAAAGGAAAAATAAACTACTAAGAGTAAATTTGATGAAGAAAGCCCACCTAAGGAAAGAGGAAAAATGTGGGATGAATCCAATGCACAAAGGTGACATCATCTTTCTTTCTTTCTTTCTTCTGTCTTCTATAGTAGAAGTAGTCACACACACATTTTAACACAAATAGAATAAAATTTAAAGTATTATTCTATTTGTGTTAAATGTGTGTGTGACTACTATACTATAAAAGACAGAAGAAAGATAATGTCACCTTTGTGCATTGGATTCTTCCCACATTTTTCCTTTTTCTTTAGTTTTATCAATTTCCTTTGTTATAAAATTATTAAGCCATTGGGGCACCTCATTTTTAAACAATAAATATATTCACATTTAGTAATCAAAATAGGACAAACAAGAATCATGAAATTTCGAGTATATAATCATCAATCATGAATGTGAATAAATGCACCTACAATTAAAAGGAATCAGCCAATTTTGTTGATCAACATTCCACTAAGAGAAAAAAACTTCCCAATGTCATGCAAAAGTGTGACTAACCTGTGAAACGTCGCCAGGAGTCCTTGAAACAGTTAGCAGTGATTGGTTCACTGTGGTCGGAGAGTCCTGCTCCTCCAGCAAACTGTTCTCAATCTTCAGATATGGTTTCCTGATTAAGCAATGACAACATACCAAATCTAACACCATGAAAGAAGAAATAGGCCCAGACCCAACATATTAAGTTCTAAAATGTCCCAGAGGAAAATTAGAATAAGCGCAAAGACTGGTGAAATCCAGTAAAAGATCGTTTTGACATATTTGAAAAATAAGTCTTGTACAGAGTTTCAAAATTAGTGTTTATTTAAATGAGCATAAAACTGACCTACTTCATAAGTTACAGAGCTTTACAGCCAACAGAGACAAATTGAAAGGGTTCAATATTTACCCAAGATTACATTTTTCAAATATATACCAGCTCTTTTAATGTTATCTAAATCAACTCATGTAAAGCTATAGACTTATCTAAAACAAATAAGAAATTTAAAACAAACATGTAATTTAAACACAACTACTGATTTTTAAAATGGAAGTAAATTTAAAAAAAATGTGTCAAATGGCTAGATTTAATAAACAATGAAAGGAAGAGAGATAGACTACACATAAATCAAAATATTCTAACTCCAAAACTTCACATTTAAAACCCAAACTATCAAAATAATTTCAAGGCATATCAAAGCCTCCCTTCAACAGAAAGGCTGATTTGAGAGTAGAGTCAACTGCAAAAAGTTTACTCTGTCAAGTCCTACATTTTAAGAGGCCGTTCACATCAAACCAAGTTGTTGTATTTATATCAACATGTCAAAAATTTACTTAGTTTTGGTTTAATTCCCCATGTGTTGAAAAAAAGCTCCCCCCTGCCCCCCCAGCACGTTTAAAGACATATTCAGGTTATATGTATAGACAACCCTAACAGATTAGGGTTGAGAAATGTAGACATTAGAGGAAATACACTCCCCCCTTTAGTGTGGATTTATGTGTATTGGGAAAAACCACCCGAGTGGGATTCAAACCTCAACCTGTCCGGCATCGGCAGCCTAACGTGAGAATGACACCTTGGACCACTTGAACACTGAAGAATTGTAATTAAAAATTGTTCCAAGATTGACATTATTTTGGCTACTAGGATCCATTGAAAACCAAATGCTAAGCCACTATATCCCTGGAAGCATCTCCAATTCCCGAGGAGAGAGGTAGACTCACCCTGGCGTAAGCTGTCCAGCATCTGCGCTACCTTGACCCAGTCTCATCCTCTGCTGTGCTTGTTCCTGGCGGTGAGCGCGTAGTTTCCTCTCCGCCAACAGGAAGTATGTGGCTGTTATGTGATTGTACTCATTCTTATCCAAGGCCCTGTACACGTCACATCATTACACACTTCATATGTTTTGTTATCAAGTAGTAACCTACATATTGTAAAGCTAGAAAGTAATTAAGTCAGATACGGTTTGAACTATTTGTGTAACATTGTGAAGGCTAGACTTTGCTTTACTAGTTTAAAAACAATTTTAATTTAAACTTCATATTGCAACACTAAATGATATATAAAACTAGGCCAAAAAATATTTTAAATTGCCCAACATAATGTCCTTATAAATATAATATTTTCGCAATTAAGATATTAATAGATAAGTAGTTTTTCTGACTCAAACTTAATAATAAAGAGATATTTTATAAAATGTATAAAGTAAGTTTGATTCTAGGCTATAATACACAAGTAGCCCCTATTTATGAGACTTAAGTCTATTTTATCAACTGGTTACTGACTTAATATAGTTTAACACTCTAACAGAACTGCCACCCAAGCCTTTCTCCTCAATGTCGGTCAGTTTACTCAAATCTACATACAGCCTCGCAAGCCAAGAAAATTGAGATTATAGAGTTTTTATTTAAAAATTCTTCTGTCTTACACTGTTTTATTATTATTTGAGGTATTTAACGTGCACTTTCTGAACCATTTGATTATATCAACAGATGAGAATTTCTGTGAGCAAGAACGAAAGGGCCTACCAATTTTGCCGGGAAAGGTATTTTCACGTATTTCCAAGGGTTATTTTACACGCCACATTTGACATGGGACCGACAGCTTTATTTCACCTCAGGGAGTTGTGCTACAGGAAACTCTATTGACCCTGGCTAGGTTTGAACCCGAGAACCCCGTGACCACTAAGGTAGACTCTCTTACCCTATTCAAAACAAGTCGCTGATAGAGAGCGGAGTGGTGCTCAAAAATACTAACGCTACATTAAAAAGTTTTTTAAAATCCCAGAAATGTACATTAAGGTTAGTTTAGTTATAATTGTTTTATAATTAATGATAGAACCCACTCTAGTATCTCTTCTTTGCTAGCAATGTTTCCGTTAGCCATCTTCTGAATGATTAGGGCATGGTCGTCGTCAGACACATGCTCTCGAGAGATCAGTGGAAGGAAGTCGGCAGGTTGCGTGTTGTCCTCTCCGAGCCATGCATCCAAAGCAATCTGCTCTAAACTTGCTCTTTTCTCCGGCTCACGGACCAACATCCGAGCTATCAATCTAAAACATGGGTTGTTATTTTGGTTAGTTAGTCAAGATATTTTTAGAACAATAGTTTCAGTGTATTCAGAACATAGACAACGAATAAATGTAAGTATTATGAAAAAATCATATATACCCAATTCCTTCAAGAGAAAAATAAAAGGTTACCCGAGCTAATCTTGGAACAATGAATATCTCTAAATTCCTATACGTTCTTGGCATAGATTCTTAATTTTAATTCTATATTCTCGTTGATCTACGCTTTAATAATTTATAGTAAAGTTTAGTAAGAAAAACCAAACCTTTTACAAGCATCTGACACATGAACAGGTATGGTGTATTTGCAGTCCATGATCATTGTGAGGGTTTCACTATCATTAGCCTCTTGAAACGGAGCCTGGCCACACACTAGCATGTAGAGAATCACTCCGAGGGACCACACATCTGCACATAAATCAGGAAAAATAGTAGCTTCGGTAATCACTAGAGGCATTTCATGGATATCGTCTATTTTAGTCGCTAAAGAAACCCAAAAGTCGCACAAACTATAGTAATTTTGGTGGGATGGAAGGGAATGTGAATTAAAGGGAGATGGAAGTTGACGCAAGTTAAGATCAGTATTTTTGTAGTTTTTCTGATGGTAAGCAGTTGGCGAAAATACATCAAATATTGACCAAGTACAGGAGTGGACAGGGTCAACGGAACACCGGGAGATATCCCAGTGGGGCCTGTTTCAATCCGGGCCACCACAACTAATTTAAACTAAAATAAAGCTATCCATTCAAATTATAAATGATTGTTTTTTTATTAAATTTTATTCAAAAGGACCAGTGAATTTAGTCTGGGAATGCCTAGAATATATAATTTGTGAAAATGTATGGTGGCATTAACCATAAAACTGTCCTGTTTGTTGTTTCTTTGAGTCATTATAAAAAATAAATAAATAAACTTTAGCTAAACTTAAAAAAATAGCCCCCACCTACTGTTTAACCATTTAGAAACATTTTTAGATGTATCAGTAGAAAGAAGAAGCTGCTATTACAAGTGGATTGAATAGTGACATAATCATCAATAATGTGGCTGGAATGGTCGTGAGATTAAATTTACTAATAGTAAAAATATAAATACTTCATCTCACCAGTGGTATTTAGTGGCTTTAGTGGTATTTATGAATCTATGTTAAGGGAAGTCTTATTTGTAGTCCCGAGCCGCATGGAGCCTGCCAGTAAACCCCTGCCACAGTAGCTACATTTAGTACAATTTTCTTCACTTTGTAATAGCAACAGTTTTTAAATATTTGGCATATGATGAGAAACTTTTAAAATTAAAGTAAAATGCTGATTTTATCAATATTTACAAAATAATCTTTAGCTCACACATTTAGGTCATCAGAATAAGATAATATTCAGAGTTTTTACAAGTATTTAAGTATAAAAGCACAGCATGCTATGCTGCCGATGACGGGGAGATCAAGGTTCAAATCTTGGTCAGGTGTACTGAGGGCGGTTTTTCTAAAATGGTTTTCCACACTATACACGCAAATGCGGGAACACTTCCTATAAATATAGCCTTATCCCTATAACCCTCAGCATAATTAGTACATAAGCGTATAATATGAAAGGGTAATAGAATATGTTTTAAAAAAATGCTACGCAGATTAAATTTAAACCGACTTACCAACTGCTGGTGCATCGTAGGAATCGCCCAAAAGAATTTCAGGAGCAGAGTATGCAAGAGATCCGCACGAAGTCTCCAACTTCTGCCCAGGGTTAAAGCGATTGCTAAAACCAAAGTCGGTCAGTTTGACCATACCCAATCTTTCGAAAAATACCACGTTCTCCGGTTTGAGGTCTCGGTGCACTACGTGTAGGCGGTGACAGTAAGAGATGGCTCTGACAATCTGGCGGAAGTATTCCCGAGCCTTATCCTCGCCCAGGCCCGCGTCATGCCGCATAATGTAGTCATAGAGGTCACCGCCATCGCCCAACTCCAGAATAAGGTACAGTTTGGTTTGTGTATCTATTACTTCATAGAGTCGAACCACATTTGGATGTTGTACTAATTTCATGCATCTCACCTAAACATGTAAATAATTAACATGCATTACTTTTCAGTCAAGATAAAAAAAAAGAAGTTGAATCAAAATGTATCATTGATTACTATGTATGTTAAGTGAACAAGTTTATTGATGACCTATTATATACAAGTATGTTTTCATGTTTGCTTTTTATATTTAAATAATTTCAAGTATACTTATACTAGGCTAAAAGAGTGCGGCTATATTAAGATTCTGATAGGAAAAAAAGTTTCAGACAGTTTAAAAAACTAATAAATCTCTTTTCATGTATTTAAACATGTGTGATATAAAATATCAATATGGCACCTATAAAATTACATTACGGTAATAATATCGTTAAATATTATCAATGCTAAACACAAAAATATATGTTTGTACTTTCTAAGACTTTCTTCCTATCAGAATCTTATTAATCCATTTAGTGCCACAAGCCAATCTGGTTGGCTATCCAGAT
This sequence comes from Timema douglasi, assembly GCA_901482245.1. NCBI lineage: Eukaryota > Metazoa > Arthropoda > Insecta > Phasmatodea > Timematidae > Timema > Timema douglasi. The sequence goes on from CABEEJ010000350.1 coordinate 39,098, forward strand.
TTGCACTAGTTCTGGCATTATACTTTATGGATAGGATAGGAGTCTATTATTTACTTAAAACAAGAACATGTGTCTTTATTATAGAACAATACACACAGATAAAAATGTTAGAACAATCTAAAAAATTGCTTCACAAATAACAATTTAGAGATTTTTATCGTACAAACTTGCAAAAAATGATGACATACCCGTGGCACTCTTCACATAAAAATCCTTTATAGCAGGCATGTCCAACCGTTCCCATGCTGAGGTCCACATAAGTTCTTGGGGAATTGGCGAGGGACCATACATGAAATTTATAGGACCTAATGTCCAGATATAATAAAAACAAAAGCCTAATAATGTGTTGTTATTATTTATACAATTTGAAGTACTTCAATTTGATCTGATCTATTTGATTTGGTGAGTACCAACTCAGTGGCCAAAAGCAGCCTGTGCTTGGACATGCCTGCTTTATAGGCATGGCACTAAAGGTTTGAACAAAAAATATTAATTGTTCAAAAAAATGTGTAGTAAGGAATAAATGGGCAACCTCTTGAAAGAGATGTGATCTCGAAACTTCATCCAGCTTGCTTTTATCTATGACCTTAACTGCAACTTTCTCCCCAGTAAAAACATGGCGTGCCAACTTGACAACAGCAAAGTGTCCCCGTCCCAGGGTTTCCTCCAAGTCATACAAGCCAGCAATCTTCCCATCATACGTGTTGCGACCTGAGCCTCTGTGCATCATGGTCCTGAAAAAATAAAGTGTCTTAGCTTTAAGATTTTTTACTATAATACTCCAGTATTAAAATAAAGATAGACCTGAGTGAGTCAAAATCTGTCACAAAAATAAAACAGAATATAGGGTGTTAAATTGTGTAGTTTGTATTGACTAACCATTTGGACCGGAACTCATTAAATATTAAATCATATAAAAATAAGAAATATTATTAGAAGAAAAAGCTTTGTTACGACAAGCAATGTCAAAATCATAATTGGTGTACCTTCCTCTCCCAGCATCCTCCGGGGCACCTCTTACTGCCTAATGGGCTATCTGAATTCAACCACATTAATGAGATAAGGATGAGGGAAGTATAAATTTGAAAAAAATTACCTACAATTGAGTGGAAAACAATTTAGAAATGAACATCCTCACTACATTAGGCTGAGATTCCAACACTGACATTCTTTTACAAGTAAATCAAAGTATATGAGAGTGACGTTTACTTTGTGTGCTTATTGAGGGGAATACCTCACTTAGAAGTTGAATAGAGCTTCAAAAAAATGACATGAGTTTATTATGATTAAACATCTGGGAGAACTTTTTTTTACAACACTAATCCATCTGTAGGCCTATAGTAGTGTTATGATTAGAAAAAGGGCATTTCAGAAGGTTTTTCGTGAGAAAATCAGGTTATAGTTACTAATTATTACCAATGTTATGAATGAAAAGTAACAAATTTAATGGTTATTGTAGTTATGCCATTTTAAAGGCAGCTAATGATCTATTAAAAATTAAGTTAAGATGCTTTATAAATGTTAATAACATTGCTACATGCTTATTTAAACTTGTCTCGCCATGACTAAAGACATATGATATTAAGATCTATAAGAAACATAATTTACTTCAGAGACCTGACAGGACCTACATATCCCTCTGTTAACAAATATGATTTGACTTGGAATTAACACCATGATCTGTTTACAGCACACACATATGGCCCAACAACACACTCATGACTGGATTAGCAACCAGGAAAGAGTTCCCTTCACCCTGCAAAGTTCCAGTAACACATGTGGATTTAGTTAAGTACCGGTATTTACATTCATCTAGAGTTAAGTGTACCACAAATACACACACAATCAGATTAATTCTGAGCTTGGTTTATTTTGACAGTTATATCATCTGAAGTGACCGACCTCGTGGTAAAGTAGTCATAGCTCCTGATTGCTGATAAAGAGGTCCCGGGTTCGATTCCCGGCTGGTATTGGTGATTTTTCTGGAAAGGGAATAATCCCCATGTTCACCGGGGTTTGATTAATTAGGCTTAAGTTAGGTTACTACTATCAATGGTTCCACAACCTCCTATTCACTATCATCATCCCCTCATCTCATCGGGAAAAGGATTGAACCTCCACAGAAAGGAAGTACGATTAGTAGATTTGGACTGAAGTGGGTAACAATTTCAGTTAAAATAGGTATGTGTGGAGTGTTTTGCATAGCAAAAACAGTCAAATAAAGTTGGTTTTCCTATGAATGACTTAGGAAAATTTGATTTTTTTTAATGTGAGTTTAACAATAAAAAAAATTTATTCAAAGTGTTTCATATAATTATCAAAATATGTAATTTATGAGGGAATATTTTTTAAGCATAATTTATTGATAATAGATTTTTTTTAATGTTGTTATTATTATTATTATTATTATTAGCACCGCGTCTTACTACCCATTCGGGTTATACGCACTTACGCTAAAGTGTAATGGTAGGGTGATTGTGAGATGAAATGAAGGACCTACAGTTTAACGTGGAATCCGAACCACGGTGGAGGCCTGGCATTCCCCACATTCAGAAGATTGCTTGTCAGAGGTGAAGGAAGGGTTTGGTAATCAGATAAATATGTGCCGGGACCGAGGATTGAACCCCGGACCCCTAGAACAGAAGTCCGACACCTTACCCCTAGACCGCCAGGTCACCCTTTAAATATTGTTCAAAGATGTAAAAAAAAAAAAAAGTAGATAGTTATTTTCTTATTTCAAAAGTTTTATCATTTCAGTGTTTGAGGTGTCCAGGAATGGGGGGGGGAGGGGAACTATTTAGAAGTATCTACATAAAGCATTAGGCCTATTTTTACATATGTACATTTGATGTGGGATATGCGTGGGGTGTGGTAGGTCTTTATGCAGTTTTTGTAGCAATTTTTTTTTGATAAAATAAATAAAATATTTACTCTATTAAATGACAAAATTTTAAATGAAGAGGAAAAGTTTTTACTAAATTCCAAGACACCCTTGGCAGATATTCAACAAATGTTGAGGTTGCCATGCGAAGAAAATTAAACTCTTTAAGTTACTACTGGAGAAATATTTGATATATTTTGACTTAAAAAGTTTTGATATAAAAATTGCAAAAACACTGAGATTTTCCCGCATCACCTGCATTCGCACCTTAAGTCCTTAGCATCAAGGTTAATTATTATTATTATCACCGCGTCTTACTACCCGTTCGAGATATACGCACTTACGATAATGTGTAATGGTAGGGTGATTGTGAGATTAAATGGAGGACCTACAGTTTAACGTGTAATCCGAACCACTGGCATTCCACACATTCCCAAGTTGTGATTAATACACGTCTTGTCAGATGTGAAGGAAGGGTTTGGTAATCAGACAAATCTGCGCTGGGATCAAGGTTACTACTTAATAAAAGGAGAAGGGATTGATAGTTCCACTTAAGATTAAATGCACCAGAATTAGTGTAGAGTGGGCATCCCAAAAACACAGCAATAAACCCCTTCCTAGGGCACACAGTCGAGATACAAACCTAGACCCACCAATGAATCCAAGAGTCAAGTGGCGGGTTGCATTATAATCGAATGATTTTTAGTCAAGTTATACTAAAACTATAAAATGTATTTATTGTGAATGAAATAAGAGGTGGTAATTTAAACACCTTTAACTACATAATGAATGAATTTTCTGATTGTAATACTAATATATTATCTTTAATACATCAATATAATAGGAAGAAATTAAACATGAACATTAGTTGCAGCTTTTATGGATTTTTCCCAAGAAAGTCAAAACTTTCCGTTTCTCGGCTAAAATCACCAATATTACTTATGTATATTACTTTTCCCAGAAACTGAAAAAAAAAAAGGCATCATGGGCCACCAGTTGGAAACCCCTGTAATATACCATGTGATCACTACTGCCACTAGCCAGTTTATAAATAAAGAAAATATTGGATTTTTACCCCTTGTGAAGAATATGAAATGTGATTTTACTTTGTAATATAATAGTAGTAATAGTAGCATTAGGGTGACCTGGCGGTCTAGGGGTAAGGTGTCAGACTTCTGTGCTGGCAGCCGGGGTTCGATCCTTAGTCCCGGCAAAGATTTATCTGATTACCACACCGTTCCTTCACCTCTGACAAGACATCTTGTGAACGTGGGAAATGCCAGGCCTCCACCGTGGTTCGGATTCCACGTTAAACTGTAGGTCCTTCATTTCATCTCACAATCACCCTACCATTACACATTAGCGTAAGTGCGTATAACCCGAACGGGTAGTAATACGCGATGCTAATAATAATAATAATAATAATAATAATAATAATAGCATTAAAAATAATCTTATGTGCACATTTTAAACAGGGGGCTCTAAGAAACACAGTGTCAATCCAACTGGCTTAACCTAGGTCAGCACTCTCAACAATACACACTCAACCATATCACCGTCTAACGGGCACGCGGTCGTATCTTACCAGCGTCCTTGGTTCAGATCCTCACCAGGTGATCGCCCTGTAACTACGTGTGCCAAGTAGTTTTTAAGTGCCCCACCAACGATTATATTGGGTTTGATTTATATTAAAGATAACAAAAATGATAAAAGGTCACAAATTTATATTTAGGATTAATTAATTACACACTTTGGTTCTGGTTATAATAATATTTAATAATAATATTTAGCACCGCGTCTTACTACCCGTTCGTGTTATACGCTTTAAGTACTAATTACGCTAATGGATTAGGAATTGGAAAGGTTGTATTAGAGGAAGTGAACCCGCATTTGCGTGGAGGGAGAGAGGAAAACCATTTAGGAAAACCCACCCCCAGTTCACCCGACCGAGATTCGAACCTCGATCCCCCCATCCTCAGCAGTCGAGCTCAACACGACTAGCGCGTTAGCCAACTACGTCACCGAGGCGGGTGTTCTGGTTATAAAATACTGTGACTATAAATAATGTAAGTTGAGTTAGAGTGACTAGTTCATCTCAAACTCAAACTGCACGAGTGTTGATGGTGACCTGGCGGTCCAGGGGTAAGGTGTCAGTCTTCTGTACTGGCGGCCGGGGTTCAATCCTTGGTCCCGGCACAGATTTATCTGATTAACAAACCCTTCCTTCATGAGTGTTTAACACACGCTCTATCTGTTTGCTGGTGTTATATCACAAGTGTTTCTCTAATGGCTGCCGCGAGGGTTTCTTAAAACCCTTACCATATACAACAACTAATATTTTAATATTGTAACCCAATTATGAAAGGCTAGTTTTGAGAAGCGTAACGACCATCTTTTTTATTACGTTTGAAGCGTAAAAGATGACCAAAATCATTTATTTATATTAGATTAAAAATCCCGGACACAAGTTTGAAAGAAAATTAAAAAAAGCTACACCATTATTGTTATGTTGCGTGCCCCCATGTGCCCTCCTGTTTGATCGAGGTCCAAAAATTAACTCAAACGAGTGTGGGTGACACACATAAACAGCCAGATACAATCTTTAGCTGAGAGGTTTACTCTTGAATTAAAATCTTGTGAATGCAAACCTCTTTTAATGAGCCAAATATTTTCTAATGTTTAATATTTATATGACTTGGGAAATTATTCTTCCACTGCGCCCTACTACCTAAATTGCCTATACGCATTTTAATAGCAGCAATCGAATCGGGATGGGAAAAAAGAGGTTTTAAGAAAATTCATCCATATTTACGATCAGGGAGATTATAAAATCATTTAGGAAATAACGCCTAAGTAGGGGCCCCACCCTACACTGAGCCCCGTGTTCTCCTCTCCAGCACTGGCAAGTCAGACTAAGATAAGCCTGATATTTACTCAACGTGCCCACTGATTCGGTAATTTTATTTTCAAATACGACATAAGTCTAAGGTGGCTGTAAAGCAAAATTAAAAGCAAAATTACTAACATCTACCACACCAGATTTACGATCAAAAGCTAAAATTGAAGCCAATACTTTTAAATTATAAACAAATAGTCCATATTCGTTTCTCAGAGATTTTTAACTCAAATCTTTTGGCCTATATTTATCACAAACTGTAAAAGTAAACATTGCTAATTTGTTTCCACTGTTTTAGAACATGTGTTTTCAAAGCCTTTTAAGTTTTAAAGCACATTTGTATATTCCTTTACTAGTCCCCCCCCCCCTTTCCAAACTAAAATTAATCCTTTACAACATTACCTACAGAATAGAGGGTACAGTAGCCCCATGACTTCTTTGGTGCTGACTGACAGCTCACTTCTGACAGTCAAAATTTAGGTATATACCTAAATGTTGACTGTCAGAAGTGACAGCTGCTAAACAAATGTTTTTGCAGATCTTTTGGTCCGGCGTAGGGATACATAATTTGGTCTGGTAACTTTTCAAAGCATTCAGATGTCAGTCAGCACCAAAGAAGCCGTGGGGCTACTGTAGTTTTCTTTATCTCTAACAATTATTGGTATTGGTGCTGCACTTTTTCCTCGCCCTTGAAACTCTCCTTTTGGGACAGGTTTAGTATTTTTAACAAAGGTGATGGCTCATTTACAACGTTGCCAGTTCCTCTAAGAAAACCTACTCTACTTGGGAAATTCCCCAATAATGAATGGTTTCATGGCGCGAAAACACGAGTCCAACATTGAAAGTACGTTTGTCAGCGCTCCTCTGCGGTGAGTCGACAGTAGTTTCCATTTTTCCAAACTGGACTGAGTTTTGCCCTATCCTTCGTTCTCTCTAGTGGTATTCCTTTCTCTATGCCCTTACAGTGTTCGCTTGGACGATTTCCCTTCTTAGAAAGAAATAGGACAAGGTCGCTTTCACTGTCACTTAAGAAATTGCAACTTGGTTCGGGGAAATCTTTTACAATTTGTCCTTTTCTTTACTGTTAGTTTTTTTAAATAATGGTAAATAAAAAAAGTTATGTATTGTACCCTTATTTTAGAAAGTGGGACCAAGTGACGCTCCAACCGCACTGTGTGTGATCAAAACTATCTTCCCAAATTCAGACTTTTTGTTGTTGTTGCTTTAAACACTATTCCAGAGAATGCGCAAATAATGACAGCTCTTTATCAACAGATAACTAGCAAATGATCCCTTACTTTTTCCGTCTCTATAGAGCAAAATCTTAAGGCCAAAAAAGAGGTTGCTTTTACCCTAATAGGTAACGAACAAATTAACTTTTTCTTCCACTACTGCTTTCATTTACTTCATGGCGTAGGCCCGCAAGAAAGCTATACCGAACAAGCAGCCGCAGCAGTTAGCGATTATAATGCCAACATTTGCGGATATAGGATGTCATGTTGTCAGCACAACAAACCCTCAGACCGTTAATCCCAGTTTTCTAAGCCGGAGCTGCTACTTATTTATTCAAGTAGCTCCTCATTTGTCCCTGTTCCACATCCACTGGTTCACAGACAAATTTCGGAGGCACCAGGGATCGGACTTGGGACCTCTGGATCTGTAGCATAAAGGAAACTCAAAAGATTTATGTATTTAGTTTTCCACTTTTACCGAAATGATATGATTCTATTGGTCAAATCAAAGTCTCCTGTAGAACATTAGTATAATGTAGAGTCCAATTTTATAGGAGGGCAGATAAAAAAAACATACTAATCTACTTACACGTATTAATGTCGAGCAATGCGGTCTGTAACTGTCACGTTTGATAGTAAGGCCTATTAACAACTATAAAACTAGCTCAAGATAGGAATAGGTTGTTATGAGGTGGCCTGGATAGATAGGCGGTGTAATTGTTTTAAGTTCGACAATCAGCTTTCGCATTCCTAATTTCATAGAGTAACTAATAATAGCAGGGGCGGCTCACGAGGGAGGGGGGGCTCTGGGCTGGTGCGCCGCCCTCCCTGAAAAATAAAGCAAATGAAGAAACAAAACAAATTCTGAAATTAATACCAATTTTCTCATATTTTTTCATGACATAATTAATTAAAAACATAAATAAATATAAAAACCTTACATTTTATTGAAATTAGTAAAACCATCGTCACATCGACGAGTGATAAAAAGCGCACCTGTGTTAACATGTGATTTGTGGCTGTCTGTCCCAACGCCCCAAGCCCTGCATGCGTCACAGGGTGGTTGCCATGACAACCTGACGTCAATGTCCTTATTTCAGCGCTCGCCTAGCACGTTATTTGGGCTGAGTTCAAGTAAGACCCTGTGATGCACAATGCAGCCAGTCGTTTATTATTTGTTTTGGTAGAAAGTGCGACAGTACCGGTTTTCGCTCGAGTTTTCGATACTAAAAAACTGAATTTTGATTCTTTATCATTGGAAGAAAAGTTTGAAATTAAAACAATGTAAAGCCAGCTCCAAATAAGAACTAAGAACTTAAAACTTAACTTAAAAAGTACGAATAAATAAATAATTTAGCGCCGTTTTGAGATAAACCATTTGATAAAAATCGGTGGGTATTTGGATGCGAAGTAACTCTTTGTTTTTTGTGTTTGTTATTTGGTTAAAAAAAACACCCCGAGTGAAGAGAGATTAAATAATTTGGCTATATTGTCTATTGAATAGTCAATGATTCGCGAGATACCAAACTTCAATGAGCTAGTAATAGTAAATAGTAAATTTATTTCAGAGAAAAATCGAAGGTTAGATTTTTCTTTCAAACGATAAAACTTCCTGATCAGTGATCACTAATTCTTAAAGTAATGTATGTATGGTGTTCAAGATAGTGTTAAGAAAGTATTTACTTTTTATTTGCCGGGGTGAGAATTAAACGATGGACAGTCTTCGACTTCAAACAAACCGAGTTATTTTAATTTTATAACTTTATAGCTTTTATTTACTTTTATTAACTTATGCTTTTCATACTTTTTTAGTGTGGTTTGTAAGTTAAACACAAAATGGTATTAGGCAAGCTATTGTCTACCTAACTTGAAAATGTTTAAATGTTTAAGAGAACGCCCTCCCTTAAGGTTTACTCACAATCCGCACCTGAATAATGGTAAAATGTTATCAACTTTGCCAGCAAAGAAAACATGTTTGTATTTTCTAGAAGACATTTACGATGAAGATTGGAAAGTATATATTCATCAAGAAGTCGTTAGGCTAGAGACTAAAACTGTTCCTAATTAATAACAAAGACATCTCCACCAGGATCGCTAGTATTATCTGACCTACACTAAGCTTGTCCTTTCGCCTTTTTCATCCCATCAAACCAACATAGTTATTGAACACAACAAATTTAAGGAAAGGGTGAATGGAAGATAATACAACTCCCTGCACCCTCAGATACACCCTCCGTTAGGTGCTTTATATAAATAAATAAATAAATAAAGCACCTAACGGAGGGTGTATCAGAGGGTGCAGGGAGTCGTGTGTGTGTGTGTGTATATATATATATATATATAAAGTGAAAGTGTAGGGAACACTAGTTAACAGCAATATTTTTGCAGATTTTATATCAAAACATTATTTTGGCCAGAATAAGTCAAGGATTTCTCAAGTAAAAATATAGAGTTTAATTTTATTCACATGGTGATATCAAAAGTAATTCTTGAATATCTGTCGAGGGTGCCCTAGAACTTCATGACAACCTTCTCTCTTTATTTAAAAAGTTTCTCATATAATGCCACTATGTCCATGACAGATATTCAACAACTGTTTATATCATCATGGGAGGAAAATTAAACTTTCAATGTTTCTACTGGAGACATATTTTAATTCTTTTGGCCAAAATAATTTTTTGCTATAATAACTGCAAAAACACTGCCCTATACTAGCGTTCCCTATACTGCCACCTTGTAGGACGGCCCCTGTGAAATTGATCAAACATTATTATCGGGTTTATGTAATTCATGAAAAGTTTTAAAGTACGAGATGAAATACCACAATAAAAGAAGTTGTAAAGTTTTAATGGAAAAAGTTTTAAGTTTCGACAGGTAAGTTTATTAAATATTAAAAAAGCTCCACAGTTTAGGAGTTGCACTACCTTACTTGGATCATGATAGGAACCCATAAGAAAAAAGTAAATTATTATTTCTAAGTCCTCGCGAATATAAGATTTTCTATTTCGAACCGATAATTTAAAATGAAACTATCTCAAATATAATATTTTATAGGCCTAGTGAAAATGTTTTGAATCGGATCAAAATCTGATATTTGAATTGGGCCAAGTAAAAATAAAAATTGTTTAAATAATATAAAAAAATTCGAATGTTGCTATGGTCAAGTTAAATAGAGATCTGAGATAATATCTTTAAGCATTTAGACTAATTATTTGATTTTTTAATTCAAATTTCGAATAAAATTCCACCGAATCCAAATCTGGGATCCAGTTTTGACTTGAAAATTCGAATCCGATTCGAATCTTTCATATATTAAGATTCGGAATTTCGAATCTAATATGAATCCAAGCATGATTCAGATTCGGATTGACAGTATCGAAGCTTCGAACTGCCTTAATTATTTTTTGAGTGCCTCAACCTAGATTGAACCAGGTTCTATTCACGGCTGCGAGTTGAGCCGTTGTTCCTCTATCAGTGAGGGTCGGTTCATTTCTCCAGCCAGCCATGTTTGAAGAAAGATGTTTGTGCGCGTGTCGGTCGTTTGTCACCTCACATAACGGTAGCGGACCGCCCAGGTAATCTATCTATAAAACTAGGGGTCGTTGTCCTGAGGGCTAAGAATCTGTAACGTCTGCTTCAAGTCTGGGTCAAACTATTTCCGGCGGCCCACGTAGCGCCCGGCAAACTAGTCGCGACTGGGGGGAACGCCTTGATGTGTGAATTTACACCAACCCCTAGGCCTAGGACAACTTCTCCCACTTCTGCTTTATTATTATTCACCTAGACATCCAAGAACTTAGTTCTAGGACGAGTGCATAATGACACTTTATCATTCATAGCCACTGACATCTAGGTTAGTAGGGGAAATATCCATCGTTCATAGACTATGATAGCTAGGTTGGTAGGGCAAATATACTCATCGTTTATAGCCACTGACAGCTAGGTTAGTAGGGGAAATATACTCATCGTTTATAGCCACTGACAGCTAGGTTAGTAGGGGAAATATACTCATCGTTCATAGCCTATGACAGCTAGGTTGGTAGGGGAAATATACTCATCGTTCATAGCCTTTGGCAGCTAGGTTAGTAGGGGAAATATACTCATCGTTCATAGCCTATGACAGCTAGGTTGGTAGGGGAAATATACTCATCGTTCAAAGCCTTTGGCAGCTAGGTTGGTAGGGGAAATATACTCATCGTTTATAGCTTATGGCAGCTAGGTTAGTAGGGGAAATATACTCATAGTTTATAGCTTATGACAGCTAGGTTGGTAGGGGAAATATACTCATCGTTCATAGCCTATGACAGCTAGGTTAGTAGGGGAAATATACTCATCGTTCATAGCTTATGAAAGCTAGTTTGGTAGGGGAAATACTCATCGTTTATAGCCTTTGGCAGCTAGGTTGGTAGGGGAAATATACTCATCGTTCATAGCCTATGACAGCTAGGTTGGTAGGGCAGATATACTCATCGTTTATAACTTATGACAGATAGGTTGGCAGGGCAAATATACTCATCGTTTATAGCTTATGACAGCTAGGTTGGTAGGGGAAATATACTCATCGTTTATAGCTTATGACAGCTAGGTTGGTAGGGGAAATATACTCATCGTTCATAGCCTATGACAGCTAGGTTGGTAGGGGAAATATAACTCATCGTTCATAGCTTATGACAGCTAGTTTGGTAGGGGAAATACTCATTGTTTATAGCCTTTGGCAGATAGGTTGGTAGGGGAAATATACTCATCGTTCATAGCCTATGACAGCTAGGTTGGTAGGGCAGATATACTCATCGTTTATAGCTAATGACAGATAGGTTGGCAGGGCAAATATACTTATCATTTATAGCTTATGACAGCTAGGTTGGTAGGGGAAATATACTCATCGTTTATAGCTTATGACAGCTAGGTTGGTAAGGGAAATATACTCATCGTTCATAGCCTATGACAGCTAGGTTGGTAGGGGAAATATACTCATCGTTCATAGCCTATGACAGCTAGGTTGGTAGGGGAAATATACTCATCGTTCATAGCCTTTGGCAGCTAGGTTAGTAGGGGAAATATACTCATCGTTCATAGCCTATGACAGCTAGGTTGGTAGGGGAAATATACTCATCATTCAAAGCCTTTGGCAGCTAGGTTGGTAGGGGAAATATACTCATCGTTCATAGCTTATGACAGCTAGTTTGGTAGGGGAAATACTCATCGTTTATAGCCTTTGGCAGCTAGGTTGGTAAGGGAAATATACTCATCGTTCATAGCCTATGACAGCTAGGTTGGTAGGGCAGATATACTCATCGTTTATAGCTTATGACAGATAGGTTGGCAGGGCAAATATACTTATCGTTTATAGCTTATGACAGCTAGGTTGGTAGGGGAAATATACTCATTGTTTATAGCTTATGACAGCTAGGTTGGTAGGGGAAATATACTCATCGTTCATAGCCTATGACAGCTAGGTTGGTAGGGGAAATATAACTCATCGTTCATAGCCTATGACAGCTAGGTTGGTAAGGGAAATATACTCATCGTTCATAGCCTTTGACAGCTAGGTTAGTAGGGGAAATATACTCATCGTTCATAGCCTATGACAGCTATGTTGGTAGGGGAAATATACTCATCGTTTATAGCCTATGACAGCTAGGTTGGTAGGGGAAATATACTCATCGTTCATAGCCTATGACAGCTAGGTTGGTAGGGGAAATATACTCATCGTTCATAGCCTATGACAGCTAGGTTGGTAGGGGAAATATACTCATCGTTCATAGCCTATGACAGCTAGGTTGGTAGGGGAAATATACTCATCGTTCATAGCCTTTGACAGCTAGGTTGGTAGGGGAAATATACTCATCGTTCATAGCCTTTGACAGCTAGGTTGGTAGGGGAAATATACTCATCGCTCATAGCCTATGACAGCTAGGTTCGTAAAGGAAATATAAGGTTGTTATTATGTTTCAAATAGGGTTGTTAATGTTCCAAATAAGGATGTTATTATGTTTCAAATAAGGTTGTTATTATGTTTCAAATAGGGTTGTTATGTTTCAAATAAGGTTGTTATGTTTCAAATAGAGTTGTTATTATGTTTCAAATAAGGTTGTTATTATGTTTCAAATAAGGTTGTTATTATGTTTCAAATAAGGTTGTTATTATGTTACAAATAAGGTTGTTATTATGTTTCAAATAGGGTTATTATGTTCCAAATAAGGTTGTTTCTATTTTTATGTTATAGATTCTAGAAGGCCTTGTAAGCCGAGTGATGGGTCGAAAAGGGAGCGGGGGGAGTAGATCAGCATACCGCCGCCACCGCAGCAGCTCAGAAAGAGGGTCAGGTCGATATTAGAACAGGCATCGCCCATTCGCCCATCGAATCTTCCACGGGGCGGTTCTACGCGACAGAGAGTATTGGGGGGCTACCGCAGCGCGCAGAGAAATAAAATGGGACACGCGTATTCACACCGCCTTTCAACTGTACTTGGATTTAGAGGACCTAGGATGAGGAGGATGAGTTTTAATTAAAATACAGCATTTGCATTGAGTGGAAGAATGTGAACACATGTTTTTACGTGGAAGGTGGGACACCCAATTCCTTTTAAGACTGCATCTTACTACGTATTCAGGTTATACGCACATAGACTAAAGAACTAGGGATGAGGAAGTGGATTTAAGGACGTGTACATGCATTTGCGTGCAGGGGTTGGAGAAAACTATTTAGGAAAACCACTCAGTACATCGGACCAAGATCGAACCACGTTCTCCCCACAGTTTATTCCATTTCGATAATAGCGCCTTAGACCATGCGAACATCGAATACATACAAATAAAAAAGTCTGCAAATGAGGACCTGTCACGAAGGGATGCGACAAAAAATGTGAAATGGCCGACCGAACACTTATCAGCGACTTTTTCTAGAGTTTAAATTTTAAATTATTAAACGCATAACCATATTAACAACGAATTTAAAAAAAAAATGTTTCAAGGCAATTTATATTTAAAAGTACAAATTATGTCTTATGCAAGAGAACGGAACAAGGTGTGTGAATTCCAAGCAAATATACACCAGGACAACAATGATGGGAAACAGTGGGCTTACCCCAAGGGGTAAGGGAAGGATTTCCAGGGGCATTAGACCCCTGAATTTTATTATTCACAAAAAAATATATATAGAAATAATTATTTTTTGTTGCATATGTCAGCAGGGTTTGTTAATAGGCCCAATACATTACTGGTCTTCTACTGACAGTGGCGGACATGTAACCATCTCATTAGGCTTTTTCTTATTTATCACCACGTCTTACTACTGTTCAGGTGATAATTATATATGATAATTACTCTAATTGGATAGGGATAAAGAAGAAAGCTTTATTAAAGCTAATATACCCGAATTTGCGTGGAAAGAACGTGGGAAACAATTTAGAAGAAAAAAACACCCTCTGTAGACCCGGCCGAGATCCGAGCCCCAATCTCCCCGTCATCAGCAGGCCAGTCTAGCACGAGAGTCGCACCTTAGACCATTAGGACACTGAAACGGGTTCGTTTGAGTTTGGGACACCCTGTAGGTGCGGCTACTTCGTCCCGGTGATATGATCTGATGATTATCATCTGATGATTATGATAATGTGGCGCCGGTAGAAACCTTAAACCTAACTTAAGAACTAACCAGACCATGGCAAACAAAGGAACAGTTTAACTTCGGGGAAAATACCTATGGTAACACCGGGAATCAAACGCGGGACTTCTAGATCAGTAGACCAAGAGGCCAGTTTGTATTGATGACAAAACATTTTTATTAGAAGTATTTAATGTGCACTTTCTGAACCGGTTAGATATCGGCACACGACTTATAAACTAACGTATATCTATAACAGGAACAACACCTGGCCCCCAGGACGTTAATTCATCACAGTGAACGGGGGGAACTCACATTTCCCCAAATATAGACTTTTCATCCATGCCGGGAATCGAGCCCTTTACCCTTAGCTTAGTAGGCAGACACGCTACCGACTGAACTAAGTTGACGGACAATGATGAGAATAAATTCGATACACAAATCAACGGAGATTCTGACATTTTGGCATAACCACTTTTCTTACCCCGTGTCACGGCTTTGTTTAGCTCACCACCAAATCTTTAGTGAAACTAAGAAATGCCGTTGCCTACTTGGGAATGTCGTGGCTATTTTGCAAGGCGGGTTGCATCTTAATTTGACGCATTTAAGTACTCTAAGCACTATCACACTTAGATGTCGATGTACGAAATATATAGGGGCGAAAAAATTAGCAGTTTATCCTGTGAGACCTCTAGTTTACCTGCTGATTAACACTTACCCTCCTCCGTTGACGAGTATAAACACCCACTATACTATTTGCGCTTGACCAACGTTGACTTACATTCCTAAATTACCTTTTTTTTTTTTTTACCGTCTCCTATTCTAGGTTGACAAATGCTTCCACGGACTATTTCAATCTACATCCTCGCAAGACGATTCCTACAGGCCATTTTTGTGAATAAGCAAAATAGCCTGAATTTTGAATGATTATTTAAAACGTGTGCAAAAAAAACTACTTTAAGATAAAAAATAATAATGTTGTGACAATGTAAGGTTATATTTAGAGTTATCTAAGAATATATTGTTTTTGTTTTGAGGTTATATCTTTCAAATCCACAGAATGTAACGTAAATTAATAAACACGGTAAATCTTATCTCGACTTGCCACAACAACACAGGTAGGCAAGCTCTTAACTAGAGTGGATATTTTTTCAATTCTTTCATGAGGCGTTGAAAGGGGTACGTTACATTAATTAATGTGACAACTTCCCCTAATGCTCTGTCTCCACAATTTCATCACTCAATCCAATTTAATTTTTTTTATTAGCAGCTACTATTACTACTCATTAGGGTTAGGGGGTGTTCAAGCTTTGCTTATTTTTGCTGACAAGAGAGAAAGGGGGGATAGAAATATGCTTGAGAGAGAGAGAGAAGAATAAAATATGGCGCAGTGACCCAGACACACCCAAATTGACACATGATAATTAAAAGTGTCAATAAATTGACTTAAGGACCTTGGACAAAAGATTAAAAATAGCTTAGAGTTTCTTAAAGCCATAATTCATGTATTCACTTATAATACTTTTTTATAATTTTTATTAAATGTAAATTAAAATATTTTATAACGTTTTTAAATTCTACCTATTTATTACAGTAAATTTAAATTAATATTACAACAGTGTATTTTGTGAACCATTAATTTATATCTTTACGTTAATAATTACAAGAAATGTATCAACTGTATAAAAAATAATGGTTATTCTTGGTTAAAATAAATACAAAAAACCCCAGCAAATATAACGTAAGCATGACGAGAAAGGGGAAAGAGAGCGAGGCATTTGCTTACACAGGGGGAAAGGGAGTTCAAAATGGCCAAAAAGGTGCTTACGTAATACTTGAACGTCCCCTAAAGCATTCTAGGGATGAGGAAGGTTGGATTTGGAGTAAGTATAATCGAATTCACGGGGAGAGCGGAAAATACTTTTTAAGAAAAGGCATCCTCAGGTCTCCCAGCTGCGGTTTGAGCCTCTCTCTCTATCTCCTCGTCACTAGCAATCTAGTCCAACACGAGAGTGGCGTATTATACCATGCGACCGCCGATACAAGTATGAGTTTTTTTTATCACCGCATCTTACTATCTGTTCAGATTATACACATATCTGATAATTACTCTGATTGGGGTGGGGTGAGGAATGAGGCATTTTTCTAGAGGTAATACACCCGCATTTCCGTGGAAGTACAGTGGGAAACCATTCAAGAAAATCCATACTCGGAAGACCCGATCAGAATTTAAACCCCTATCTCCCCGTCATCAGCAGTCCAGTCTAACACGAAACGTGTATCCCGGACGAGTAGTGAGACGCGGTGTACCTGCTCCAGTGGCCGCATGGTCTAAGGTGATACTCTCGCAGTATACTAGACTGCCGACGAGGAGATCTATGTTCAAATCTTGGAGGATGATGTTTCCAAAATGGTTTTCCACTCTCCCTCCACACAAATGCAGCTACACTTCATCTATATTATATTTTTCTCATTCCTAAAACCATCCGTGTAATTAGTATACAAGCGTGTAGCCGAAACGGGTAGTAAGACGCAGACCACACCTACAGCCCTGAACATTCCGGTAACCTGAATCGAGAAGGAAAGGGCAAGACGGGTATTGGGGGTAGGATCTATAATAAAGCGAGCGCCACTCCCATACCTCCCCTACTTTTTCACCCCTCACACAGCTGGAATAAAATAAGGAGAGTCGAGACTCGGTCATCGATTGGTTTACAATCAGATCGCACCGCATTGTCTTCCACGTGACGCTGGTTGGCTGTGACATTTCCAACATTCGTTCAGAGTATTACCGGCAGGGTTGCTCTAGTGGTCTGACCACCTGAATAGAGAGGGTAGGATTCGATATGAATCAGTGGCGGAGGAACCTTAGCTATATAGAGAGGGATTATTTTATATAAAGGATAGTTTGAACTCAGTTGAAGACTATCTCAACAGATATTGGAAAATTAGATGGCCCTCAGGACCCAAGTTCTTTAGCATGGTTATTATTATTATTATTATTATTATTATTATTATTAGCACCGCGTCTTACTACCCGTTCGGGCTATACGCACTTACGCTAATGTGTAATGGTAAGGTGATTGTGAGATGAAATGGAGGACCTACAGTTTAACGTGGAATCCGAATCCGATGTCTTGTCAGAGGTGAAGGAAGGGTTTGGTAATCAGATAAATCTTTGCCAGGACCGAGGATTGAACCCCGGCCGCCAGCATAGGAGTCTGGCACCTTACCCCTAGACCGCCAGGTCAGCATGGTTATTATCCTAATTAAAAAATAAATTGAATCTTCTACAAACTATTTGGCGTGTTTTAGTCAGCGTTCTTTTAACAAATGAATTCTTCTAGAAACTATTTGGGAGTGACCTTTCCTAGAAATATTTTGAAAATAGATGGAACGAGAGGTATGCAGGTCACAGAACTACTAGCAAGGCTGTAGTAACGATAAGAACAAGAGGTTAGCAAAGTCTACTGTTTAAAAGAACTAAAAATCTAATAATGATTTTTTTGGGTTAGTTAATCAGACCAGTACGACCCGATTTCTGAACTACCCCTGTCAAGCCAATAGCTTATTTTAACGTTCTGCAACCCGCACAACGTCTACGTAACCTATTTTGCCAACAAACCAAGGCAAGTATATCACATTATAGGAAGAAACAAACCAAAGTATGAATAGTTTGTGATCAAGGGGACGGGCATCTACCATAGCGCTGAGACGCCATGAAACCGTCAAGAGATAACATTTTAATTAAGATATGGTTTGATATTTCATAATATGGTTTACACCAACATTAAGGTGGAGGTTATCAACATGCTTATGAAATGTTTAGAATTTTACATTCTTTGGGTGAAAGGGGAGAACATATGATATGCACGATTGTGTCACGTGTCATATTAAGACAGTTACATATTCTAGCAATGTTTTAACACCTCGTCTTACTACCCGTTCGGGTTTAACGCATATGTAATTTTTACGTGTGTGTGTTAAGGATGAGTGAGATAGGTTGAATTTATAATACGTGTAGGCCTACCAGTTTTTGCGTGGATGGAGAATGGAAAATAAATGAGTAAAAACCACCCTCAGTACACGCGATCAGGATTCGAAAACCGATCTCCCATTCATCAGCAGTCCAGTAGGTATAATGCGAGAGTTACGTCTTAGACAAGGAGTTTCCAAACTTTTTAGACTTAAAACCTACCATAAAAATATATGCCAGAGCCCTCATAATTTTGTTACACTAATTTTATCTACAGTTAAATTTTGCAAGTATATAATAACCTGAAAACATTCAATGTCCAGGCTGAGTCTTTGGCAAATGTCCTTTAATCAGATTTGAAAAAAATAATTGGCAATCGTACTTACTGATGCTATTTTATTGTGCGATTGTTTCTCTCTCTCTCTCTAAAATTGCCTCACGTAGGTTGAAATAAATGTGGGGGTGCCCATGAATTCCGCGCAACACACTTTGAAAAACGCTATCCTAGGAGACTATTTGGCCATCAAAGCGAGTTAGATTCTAGCTGAAACAACATATCCACATTAAGACGGCTGGTTTTAATCGATGCTCCTTAGGATCATCTTTTTATAGAGGGTAGGAACATTTTGCAGCTACACATTTCAAAAAATGAAAATCGAGAAAATGTATCATATCATGATTTTCACTCAATGAATTGTAAGAATAGTAATTATTTTTAAAAACGCATCGGTATCCGAATGGCTTCACTCTTTCATTATAATATATTGCCAATAATGGGGAGATCTGGGTTAGATTCCCGGTCGGATCTACTTAAGACAAGTTTTCTAAAAACTGTTTTCCACATCCTTTAAATTCAACCTTCCTCATCCCTAACACATTATAATTCCGAACTATTTAAAAGCTGCTCCAGTGGCTGAATGGTCTAAGGCGTCAATCTAGCAATAGACTTGGCTGTCCATGACGGGGAGATCTGGGTTCGAGTCCCAGTCGGGTGTGCTGAAGGTGATTTTCCCTAATGGATTTACACTTTCCCTCCAAGCAGATACGGGTGTACTTCCTATAGATTAGCCTTCCTCATCCCTAACTAACTAACTAAGGTAATTAGTCCATCTAAATGATATCACAGAGTCATAATTTACTAGTTTGTATCTGCATCAACTTGTGGAAAATAGTAAACAATCTTGTAGGGGAAAAAAAGGATGAAAAAGGCATCCAAATACAACGAATTCTAAAGTAATATTTATCGCCCCCCCCCCC
>CABEEJ010000350.1:58995-84334 GCA_901482245.1 Timema douglasi
CCCCCCCCCCACACACACACATAAACAAACATGCATACATTTTACTACCTGTTCAGGTTATGCGCATTTTAGCCATGCTAATGTAGTAGGGATGATATAAGTATGATCGATAGGAAATGTACCCGCATTAGCGTGAAGAGAGGGTTAGAAAACAGCCAAAGAAAAATAAAAAAAATCACCCTTGGTACAGCCGACCAAGATTCGAACCTCCAGCCTGCCCAGTCACCGGCGAAACAGACTATACGAGCTTTGAAATATTTTAATCCACGTGCCCATCGATGCGGGTATAGTGGTATTAAAACAAACACTAAAACGTGGCCCACGCCTTTTAAAAAAGCACAAACACACACGTTACACTTATCTAACCCTAACACACGTGTGTTGATTTTTTAATCCATTTTTTCCCTCTTCAGAAATTCGTCGGGCTACCTCTCGATCCAACACTTGTCAAACTGACGCATTACCGTAGAATGTAGAAAATGTACTCTTATTTGAGCTACCAGTTTAGTTTGTAAAAGTGTCTAATGAACTAAAATAATGTGTTAATGTATTGTTTGTTTTAGCCTGACATGTAAAAAAACAAAACAAATTATGCTTAACATCTTTTAATAAAAATTAATATACTTCTAGTAATTAATTTTTAAAAACTAGTACAACTAAGGAGAGTGGTTTGAATTAATTAAATAATTTTAAATATTATAGCTTTACGGGTACTTAAATCAAGTGTTCACGCAACCGAAAAAGGGTTGAAAACTACTGCTTCGGGAAAGTGCATCCAATCATGACCTTAGAGAGGAAATGTACCCGAATTGAGTGAAGAGAGAAAAAAAATTAGAAAAACATCTCCTCGGTAAATCTATCGGGGATTAAAACCCAACCTCCCCATCAAATGTAATAAAGTGAATAACGCCTTATACCATACGACCACTGGTGTTAATTACTTTTAAGCCTACTTCGATGGCCGCACGATCTAAGGCACTACTCTCGCATTAGACCAAACTTCCAATGATGGGAAAATTGTGGTTCGAATCCCTGTCGGGTGTACTGTGGGTGGTTTCTCTAAATGGTTTCTCCACTCTTCATGCAAATGCAGGTATACTTAATCTAAATTCAACCTTAATAACCCTTAACACAGCGTAATTTATACATATTCGTACCCGCCTCAGTGGCGTAGTTGGCTAACACGCTAGTCGTGTTGAGATCGACTGCTGAGGACGGAGAGATCGAGGTTCGAATCTCGGTCGGGTGAACTGGGCGTGGTTTTTTATAAATTGTTTTCCACTCTCCCTCCACGCAAATGCGGGTTCACTTCTTCTAATTCAACCTTCCCAATTCCTAATCCATTAGCGTAATTAGTACTTAAAGCGTATAACCCGAACGGGTAGTAAGACGCGGTGCTAATAATAATAATCTTATTTATACGAAACAATCCCCTGTGTTTTCCAGTTTTTTCAGACACTCTAAGGAGTAGCAGAGAGGAATGAAATGTCATGTTCTATAAAAGTGAAAAAAACAAAACGCGAGGTCTTGTCGTTCATAACATAATAATTTGACCTTGATATAGTAATATATAGAGCCGTTACGCATCCCAATGTTTCAGGGAGGAAAATATATGAGGGAAGGGAAGAGATAAGACATGTGTTGGAATTTGTGTGCTTAGTTATTTAGTTCACCTTTTCCTTATTGCAAAGTCTTTCTATTTCAAGCTTGAATTATTTTTTTAGCACCGCGTCTTACTATACGTTCGGGTTATAAGCTAAGCTTGCAGATAAATGTTCCAAGTTCACCAATATTCAACTGATTTTTTAAAAAGTGTTATATGAAATTCTATGTATTTTCCCTTTTTATGTCAGATGTGTGGCAACCTCGTAATACAAGTTCAGCCAATTGGTCGAGCTTTGACTCTTTTAAAATGGAAAATTTATCTTCTAATTCTAATTATTCTTTATTGTGGGCTTTACATTAAACAGTTGTTCAAACTATGAATTCTTATGAAGTTAGTTTGGGTAGTAATATTTTCCTTTATTTTATTAGTAGGTAGAATAATTTTTCTATGTTTAAGTATAAATATAATTTATAAATTATATAATATATTGTAATGATATTGTTTTGGACCCCGATCATATATTTAAAAAGTCATGGATGAAGGTATGTAAAATATCCTTTTAATACTAATTCATCCATGGAGAATCACGAGCTTTTAGGACTAATCTCAAAGAATTGCACCATTAAAACTTATAGTGTTTACCAAAATGTAAATGACGCTAGCTCCCTCTACCCTATAGGAAGTAAGCCTTCCCAACATCCGTCGTCAGGACTCTTTCCATTAGTTGGTTTTAGCACTGGTGACAAGGGGTCTAAGAAGCAAGGGGTGGGTCATATATAAGCCGCTTGTGCGTATGAATCCATTGCTGTGGGAAGCAATACACAAGAACTTCATAATAAAAGAGAGCTCGGTAATCTATTAAAGCAGTAACACAGAAATTCAGTGACGACAAAAATCTACAGAGCGTTGTATTCACGGTACTCAGAACGCGGAACGTGTATTATCCGTAATTTCACAAAAAAAAACACTGTATAATTTAATATCAAATCTACAGCACCAAGGGTGCAATGATTTAAATAAATCGTGTGCAATTTTAAAGGTCTTACTTATTTCATAAGTGCAAGAAATATCATTATAATTGGCGCTCGATAATGGGGCTATAAATACCAATTATCTTATCAAATAATCATATTTTAATATACAGTTTTGCAAATATATCAATTATTTTCAAATGGTATCTGAGTTGTGACTAAAATAGCTTTGATTGATCATAATTGGATGTTAAATAAAATTTAAATAGTTTAATAAAAAAATGTGCATTTTATTTAACAAATATTCTATAATGGTGGAGACATAGTTAAATGAGATATGTTCTTGTTTCTTCTTATGTTTCTATAACAATGTATATTATTTCATTTCACACAACTAAAGGAGCGAAAAAGTATTTACGGTGAACATGATTTATTTTTTCTGCGATTCAAAATGAACGGGAAATCAATGAATTCACGTTAATTCAAGTCTCCCCCCTCTTCTTCCCTGAAAATGACGTCATAGTGACGCAGAAGGCCTACATCTCCAGCAAATACTCCCGGCTTTTAAGTGTGACGTCATTTTTGGATCAAAACCTCCCTCCCTCCAACTGGATACATTCACAAATCGAATGTTTCGCTCGAGTCTAATGACTAACTTGAATGGTCGTTCAGAACTCTTCTCCAAGTCCCATATTGATAAGGAAAATTTAACACATCCCCCTACTTTTTTTTAGCACCACGTCTTACTACCCGTTCGGGTTATACGACTATGTACTAATTACACTAATGGGTTAGAAATCAGGAAGGTTTAATTCAGAGGAAACGCACCCGCATTTTCTAAGCTAAGCTATGCTGTGCTGTCCTCTGCTAAGACTTTGTCAGTTTGGTTTCACACACACTCTGATTGCTAAGCTAAGCAATGGTCTCGCTTTTCCCTCCCGAATTCAGTGTTGTTTCTTCCTGGTATGCTTCAGTGAAGTCTAGTTACGATGGCGTCCTCCAAAATGTCTTGTTTGAGTTCAAATGATAGTACTGAGGAAGAAAAGATGCTGTTGTGAGCAGCTGTTTTGAAAGATACAGAAAAGTCAGGATGTGGAGGTTTGACTTGTTCAATTAACGCTTGCAATTTAATATAAACACATTTATTAAATATAAAACATAGATATAATATTACTTAAATACACGTGAAATAGACTGAAAACAGAACTTTCAACACTTCTTTAGTTATTTTCACCAAACCAGCACTGCGTCTGTTCAACACGGAGGCCAAGCTGCGTTATGCGCATGCGCAGCGTAAGATGGCTCAAGATGGGAGAGGGTAAAATTGCCCGGCCAGCAATCGGAAAAAAAACATAGCACGGCGTAACAAGGCATATAGCCTGATTTTGGTTGGAAGAACAGTAGAGAAAATCAAAACATATTTATTTGTGACCAACATTGATAACATTTTCTTATATTATTTGTGTTATTTGATAGGTATTGATAATATCTATCGGAATTAACATCTGCAGATGACATGACTTTATGTATGAATATATTAACATTGATTTAGTAACTTTAGTTACTAACTTCTACTGTTCTTCCTACCAAAATCATACTATAGCTTAGCTTTCTTTGTGAACCAACATATTTAAATACATGGTCCGCTATTTTTCTTAAGAGTTGGCGTTCTGTGTGAATCGGCCTTAAAACCATTTAGGAAAAACCACCCTCAATGCACCCGACCGGGATCGAGCCCCGATCTCCCCGTCTTCGGCAGTCTAGTCCATCACGAGAGTAGCGCATTAGACCACGCGGCCACCGAAGTGGGTTCCTACTATCTTGATCAGGTCATACACTTACGTACTTTTTCTTTCATTTATTAAAGGTATTTAACATGCACTTTCTGAGCCGACTGATTAAATCAGCACATAACTTATAAACTAACTTAAATTTAGAACAGACACAACACCCAGCCCCCAGCCGTTAATTCATCACTATGGAAGGGTAAACCAACATTTCACCAATGACGTATTTTTCGACCATTCCGGGAATAGAGCCCAGGACGCTTAGCTAAGTAGACAGACACGCTAATGACTGATCTAAGGTCTCGACCACATATGCACTAATCAGGCTTATGTGTAAAGGATGAGGAAGATCTAATTTAAAAGGAGTGTACTCTAATTTGCGTGGAGGTAGAGTGAAAAACAAAATTAAAAAAACAATCTCTCGGTCCACTCTACATGGATTCGAGCTCGATCTCACCGTCATTGGCGGTCCAGTCTAACGCGAGTTACGTCTTAGACCATGCGGCCACCGAATCGGATTACTGATCATGTTCTCTGATGCAGTGTTGAAGTGTTTTCCAAACTGTGGCACGCGAATGATTAATATAGTTTAAGAGTACACCTATGCAATTTGACAACAAACAAATTAACCAATATTTTGACGTGATGCAATTTACTTTTATAAGCATTAACTTTCCCTCTGTCGCTGTTTTTTTCAGCTCACTATTTAAGCTTCGTTAAAATTCGAAACGACCTTATACTTGTAACAGTGTGGTCCAAACCGCGGACCATCACCTGTTTTCTTGTGGTCCGCATATATCAACGGGGCTAGTTAGGCTTGTCACGCACCTCTTCTGGCGCTTCACAAAAAACTTTAAAAAAAAAAAATTCCTTGTAAATTATGAACAGGTATTCCAAATTTCAATAAAACTTCAATGGTAAGCTAAGCAAAGCCGCGACAGAGGGAAAGCAAGGTTTATAAAAGTTCCATTGCATCACGACAAAATCTAAGTTTAATAGATTTTTTATTATTGAAAAAACTGTACAATGAAACTCATTGTTACGTTATGCATCCCGCGGTATATTTCACGTACTCCTCAGTGTACATCTACTACAGTATGAGAAACACTGTGGTATTCGAACTGGGGTACGCGAAGACATCTTAAGAGTACTGTTTCTATTTTTCAAGCGAGCGCGCTCGAGCCGGTACAGTCTAGTTTACAGGCGCTAGACAATATTATTGTATGTTGGTTCATTGAGTGCTAGGAAAACTTCTCATTTTGACAGCTTTATTACTATCGATAGGATGAAAACACTTGCTACTAACGGCCTAATTTAATTGGTAAGATCATAAACCATATATATGTATAAATGTAAAACTGATATGTTAAAATACTTCAATATTATAATCAAAGTAGGTCTTTACAAATAAGAATCACCATTAACGCGCAGAGAGGATGAGAAAACCACAACAATAAATCACTTGTCAAAAACCACCCTCAGTTCCCTGAACCAAGATTTGAACCTTTGCCTCCTCGTCAACAACTATCGAGAGATATATTCCATTCACGGTAGGAGTTACTCTCTGAAAGGTATTTTTTCCTACCAATATCCTACTATATAGTAGATTTATGTTAGGGAAAAAGGCCTTTCAGAAGTCAATTCCTACTTCTAATCACGCGCTCGGTAGTTTGGCCACCCAGTCGCTCACATGCTTGTCAGTCTGGCCGAACCCTTAGGGGTTATATACAATTTAAAATATCTATACCTACACATTTTTTATACATCTCTCCCTCAAGTAAGTCATTTCCAATTTGAATTTTACGTATTTTATTGAGATTAATTTTACAAATTTTACAATTTTAAGAATAAAAGAGCATGTATGGCTCGCTGTCTGGATGTTGTTGGAGTGAAGGGAGTATGCAAGGATAGGGAAGTGTGAATAAAGTTAGTGAAGGTGAATTAAGTACGAAGTTGTTTTTTGAGCTGTATGTACAGTTTCTTGCCTAACCCGTAAGGGAACGGCGTGATTAGATATGTATATATGTATGTATGTATGCATGCATATAATTGTACAACGCTCATCCGTCGTTTTTTACTTCCAGGACTAATGATGAAATAAATATGTAAAAAGATCTCAATCTCTAATTAATTTTTTTATGAAGGTATGGGTTGAAAACATAAAATGAAAATATTATTTTAGTTTTTAAATCTTTTTATTTATTTTTTCCAAATAATTAATATTTTCTCAAGTGTTACATGTTTTTAAAACTTTTTAACTATTTTTAAATCAAGTTTTGATTATTTACTACTTTTAACCATTTAAAAAAAAACTATGTCTTAGTACTTGTTCAAGATATACCCATATATGATAATTACTCTATTGAGGTAGGGATGAGAAAGGAATATTTAGGAGGTAATATACCCGCATTTGCATGTCAAAATACTGGGAAACAATTTATGAAAAATTACCCTGAGTACACCCGACCGGGATTCGAATCCCGATCTTCCTGTCATCAGCAGGCCAGTCTAACACAGTAGTAACGCATTAGACCATTCGACCTCTGAAACTTTTTTTAAAACTATTGACGACTAACATTGTGTGTTTATGATTTTAACGGGGAGATTCTTTTATTGGTTTATTTAATGTATTAATTTTTATTATAACATCTGTGTTTATTTTAATTTGTATTAATGTCAAACATCAGGAACATAAAATACTCCGTGGTACGAGCTATACCGCCCGAGCGGCCGCCGATGTTAGCGAGTATAGTGCCAACATTTGCGGATAGAGGGTGTCACGTAGTCGGCACAATCTGTAAGCCGTTAATATCTGTTTTCCAAACCGGAGATACTACTTATTTATTCAGGTAGCTACTCATTTTTCCTCGTGAGGCTGAGTTCGATTCCGTTCCAAACCCAATGATTCACAGATAAATGTATCAAGAACATATACATTAACTATATTATTTCATGATAAACACTGAATAATCAGGGCCATATTCGGGGTTAGCCGCGAGGAACCCGAAAGTAAAAGGACATGCGTTCTTGGAATGCAAGTTTTATTTTAATTATATAACAATTATGTATAACTTACATAATGCACCAACAGCTTTTAGGATACAAACTAGAGGAGAAATTAATTATATCCGGATGTACGCGAACATAAAAAGCAAAGGTTGAATACTACTAACCCACTTCGGTGGCCCCATGGTCTAAGGCGCTACTCTCGCAGTAGACTACACTGCCAATGACGGGGAACTACACTGCTGATGACGGGGAGATCGAGGTTCGAGTCTCGGTCGGGTGTACTGAAGGTGGTTTTCCCAAAATTATTTTCCACTATCCCTCCAAGTAAATGCGGGTAAACTTACTCTAAATATAACCTTCCTAATCCCTAAAACCATAAGAAAAAATCAGTACATAAGGGTATAGTCTGAACGGATAGTTAGACGCGGTGCTAAAAAAAAAAAAGTTGAATAACACTGCTTTAAGACGAGGCGGGCGAGCCGTCAGTTAAATTCAGAGTTTATGGATAGTATCGGATGTTTACGTGCGACGTTCACGGTCAAACATTTCACTTATTTATAGCTGTTGGGGCAGTGTTCGATACTATGCTGGGTGAGGGGGAGTGAAAGATGGAGAAGTTGGCAACAACCGCCGTTACCATTCAGGTTACGTTACGCGCAGCGGCCCACTCGTTCACCAGTCGTTGAGGAGATGCGGATTGTGCACGTAGTCAAGAAGGAATTTCTTTTTCCTATCGGGTTATGTAACCGAGGGGTTCCCAAACTTTCTAGATTATTATTATTTTGCACCGCGTCTTACTACCCATTCGGGTTATACGCTTTAAGTACTAATTACGCTAATGGATTGGGAATTGGAAAGGTTGAATTAGAGGAAGTGAACCAACATTTGCGTGGAGGGAGAGTGGAAAACCATTTAGGAAAAAACCCCACCAGTTCACCCGACCGAGATTCGAACCTCGATCTCCCCATCCTCAGCAGTCTAGGTCAACACGACTAGCGCGTTAGCCAACTAAACCACCGAGGTGGGTAAACTTTTTAGACTGAAGGAGCCCTTGGACTAGAAAAAAAAATACACGTCGGAGTTCTCATGAACATTCAATGACGATAGTTAAATTTTACAAATATAAAAGTATTTTTATTTCTTTTTTTGCAATGCGTATTACTACCCGTTCAGGTTGAAGGTATATGTATTAATTAAGTTAATGAGTTAAGGATGATTAATCTTGAATTTAGTGGAAGTTTTCTCGTATTTTCGTGGAGAAAGAATGGAAAACCATTTGAAAAGTACCTATAAAACAAAGAGAAAACATCAAACGTTCTTACCGAGCCTTTAGCAAATAGCCTTACTTCAGATTCGAAAAAATTGGCATTTTTAACTATTAATTCTATTTTATAATATGAAAAACATTAAATAAATAATATCCTAAAACTGCCTCACTGAACCTGAGATAGCTATGGCGAAGCCCAAAGGCTCCGCAGAGCAGAGTTTGAAACACGATGATGTTACCTACACTTACAAGATACAATTTTTATCAACACGTGACTTACCCGTTGCGGTGGCCGCATGGTCTAAAGCGCTACACTCGCAGTATACTACACTGCCAATGACGGGAAAAATAAAGGTTCTAGTCTCGGTCAGGTGTGAGGGTAGTTTTCATAAATGGTTTTCCACTTTCCCTCTACGCAAATGCGGGTACACTACCTATGAATCTACCCTTTCTCATTCATAAACCACTAGCGGAATTAGTACAAACGCATATAGCCCCTAAAGGGTCACGTCACTTACAAACTGTTCAACAAGGTTGCCCATAAAATCTCAGAGAAGAATCCCCTGACTTTTTCCCTATCCCCCAAAAAATCTCTCAGCTTAAAAGATATTTTTTTAAATTGATAAAAATAATTCAAACTCTTCATTTGTTTGGAAATAATTATTTTTGAAATGCGCTCAAAATAAATACCAAAATAAAATTTTAACTTAATATTATGTTTAAATAAGATGCCTTAAATACATTTTCTCTTCTCTTGACAGTTAAACCACTCTCTCGGGACCAATTTACAATATTTACTTCTAAAAATCCCTGAATTTACATATTTTCTATGGCTGTGGCCAACGTGTTGACCTTTCAAACTCCGCCTTAGCACCTAAAAGAGCCCCATACTTTATTTTTTCCCCCGTGACTTGTTCCCCGTTCGGGCTGGTTTTTTCCCCCCCAACCTTTGGCAGACTTGGACCACAATTTTTGTCTTTGAAATCAGCGCGACCCCTTGATAACCTACCAGTGTTCATACACCTTTTTAAAAATTATTTTCACTAAATTTTACTACCCGATCGGTTTA
This sequence comes from Timema douglasi, assembly GCA_901482245.1. Classification (NCBI taxonomy): domain Eukaryota; kingdom Metazoa; phylum Arthropoda; class Insecta; order Phasmatodea; family Timematidae; genus Timema; species Timema douglasi. The sequence goes on from CABEEJ010000350.1 coordinate 68,705, forward strand.
TCCGCATTTAATTACACTTTTAGGGTAGGTATACTTTAAAGAAAATGTGTCTTTATTTGCATCGAGGGAGAAGGTGGAAAACATTTAGGAAAAATTACCTCTAATACCCGCGGTTGGAATTTAAATCCTGACCTTATAAACGGCAAACAAAACAAACGTGACATTAAGCCCATGTGCTTGATTTATTATTATAAATTGCTTACATAATGATTACACGAATGTGACTAAAATGTCTTAAAAGAGAGTCAACAAACCTAGAGGATATTTTAGAAGATGTGCTAGCAGCGTCCAAACACTAGACTGTCACAGCAAGCTAAGTCAACAAGCAACTATTAAAGTTGAGTAACCAAAATAAAACTACACAGAACAGTTTTTATCATTTTAGCCGCTTACATTATTTTGTTTTGCAACTTCCTATCATAATTATAATCACTAAAAAAAAGTATGCATAAAGCTACAACCTGAACAAACATTGCGACCCAAACCGAAATATGCTGCGACTCCCAGGTTGGACACCAATGGGCTGTGCACATTTTAGCTAAGCTAATGGGGTTAGTATGAGGAAGGTAGCATTTAGAGGAAATATTATCTAAGCTTTCGTTGAAGAAGAGTGGAAAAACGTTTAGACAAAAAAAGCCTTAAAACACCCAAATGAAACGTGATACGAGTTATCGGTATAAAATGTCTTTTAGCACCACCCTGGAGCAGAACCAGGGGCTTTTGACTTGAGATAGACCACACAGACACCTGACCAAGGACCCGGTAGTGCAGAAAAGCTATTATTAAAAATATCATCAAATAATTTGCTGTTTAAATTATTTTTTTATTATTATTTAGCACCACGTCTTACTTCCCGTTCGGGTTATACGCTTAAGTACTAATTAGGCTAATGGATTAAGAAGCGGGAAGGTAGAATTTAGAGGAAGTGAACCCACATTGGCGTGGAGGGAGAGTGGAAAACCATTTAGGCAAAAACCCGCCCTCAGTTCACCCGACCGAGATTCGAATCTCGATCTCCCCGTCCTTGTCCGCCGAGCTCGACACGACTAGCGTGTTTTAGCCAACTACGCCACCGAGGCGGGTCATTGAGTGATAAAGTTGAAATTATAAATCAGTTGAATAAAGGTGTTTCTGGTAAACAACTGGGTGAGCGATTTGGTTGGTGTAGGAACTTTTACGATTTCTGAGATTCAAACTAACAGTGCGAAAATTTTAAACTTTGTGAGCGCATTAGAAAGTGAGGACGGGAGCTCTTAAAGGAAAGTGATGAAAAAGAAAGAGAAAAAAACGACGAACTTGAGAACACTATTTACAAGTGGTTCCTACAACAACGTTCATTTGGACAACCGGTCTCAGGGCCGATGTTCTGTGAAAAACTTGGTGGTGTGACTGACTAAGGCAAGCCAGGGTTGGTTACGAAACTTTAAATCTCGGCATGGCATTCGCGAGTTAGAAGTTGCAGGTGAAAAACTTTCCGCTGATATAGAAGCTGCATATACATTTCTGGAAACTTTTAAAACTGAAACCAAAGACCTCAATCCTGACCTTATTTACAACGCTGACGAAACTGGTCTTAACTGGAAAGCAATGTCAAGAAAAACGTTAGCTTCCAAAAGAGAAAAAAAACTGCTCTGGGACAGAAAATAAGCAAAGATCGAGTCACAGTGCTAGTTTGTGTCAACTCTACCGATAATCGGCAACTACCTTTGCTAATTATAGGAAAACCGAAGAAACCAAGAAGCTTTAAAAATGTACAGAATTTGCAAGTGACATACATGCACCAAAAAAGTGCATGGATGACGACTGAATTTTTTTTTGGAGTGGCAGGACAAAACTTTCATACCTGAAGTAAAAGAATTTAAAGCAGAAACCGGAAAATCGGGAAAGGCGTTACTATTAATTGACAATGCACCAACGTATCCTTCAATTGAGGTTCTGGAGAGAGAAAACGGAGACAATAAGTGCATGTCCTTGCCACCAAACGTCACATGTCTGCTGCAACCATTGGACCAGTATGTAATTGAATGCACCAAACGACACTGCCGAAGGCAACTACTCCGCAAGTTACTCTTGCAGAAGCTTGGAATCAGGTTAAAAATTTCACACTAAAACGAGCTTGAAACATAATAAACGGCAAATCAACTAAATGTCAACTTGAATTGGAGAAACAAAAAGAAAAGTCTAATGAACTGGAACAGGAAGTGAGCGTGGATGAAATTGTGAACATTGCGAAGGGAATCTCTGGATGCTTTGAATGCGATGTTGATGATGTGGAATGAGTGGCTTATATGTGACTCAAATGATCAAGGATTCCAGATAATGACAGATGAAGAGAGATCTTAGAGAGCGTTGTGAATGAACAGAAAGGAGATAAAAAGGACGATGACGAAACTGGTAAAGGGACGGAAGATGAAACAGTTTCTACGCACGGAGAAGCTTTTGTGTTTTTTGAAAACGCCTTAAAGTGGATGGAACGGCAACCCGAATGCAGAGGTGTACAAATGCTTGCTGTCGTGCGCGTGCGGGATCTTGCGGCACGGAAACGAGTGACTTCTTCAAAGAAACGTACGCTATTCGAGATGTTCCAAGTAAAATAGAGTATAGGTATATACTTACTGCATTGAACAGAGTTACTTAAGTAAATTTGTATGCAATTAATACTGTATTTTAATTTTTGTTTTTACAATATTTACATGCTTTAACGTAGTTTTAATAGTACATTAACTAGGTTTGCTTAGTTGGTTTTTATCCATAAAAATTGGGGTTTTACTTTGTCGGACATAGTTTTTTCTTAATTATTCCTGAGATACATTAAATTAACCAAATTTTCGCATATCCGGATAGGTCAAATCTCAAATTAGTCCGGATAGTTGGAGTTCTACTGTAGTCGAAATAAAAAATTGTTTATACCGGTTTTATAATATTTTATTGTAAAACTCAATTTTCGGCATTTTACCACATATTGAATTATGTTGTTTGGATTTTATGTTTTTTCCCCAACAATTAAGTTATAATATGTCTTAAGAGTTTAAATTGCTTCAATAAGGGTTTCATATTAAAAGAAAAAAAAATCTGTTTGGGGGCTTTACCATAAGCCACCTCAGGTAGGTCAACCCCCAAAAATATATTTCTGAGTAAGCCATGATTGTTGGTCGTGCACCCGATAGTAGTTGACGTGTAGAGACTATTGTTAGCACCACGTCTTACCTGTTCAGGTTGTTCATATGCATTAATTACACTAATGAATTAGAAATGCGGAATGTTGAATTTAGAGAAAGTATACTCACATTTGCATGGAAAGACGGGATGTCATCGACAGTCCAGTCTATTTCGAGAGTGACGCCTTAGACCGAGCGACCACCAAATCAGGTTTGTACCGAGTTAAGTACGAGAACATCCCCCCAGTGTATGGGGCATAACGCTATGGCTACACGGAGCCGACCCGCACTTTATTAAAACAAGCATAAGATTATTGTAACTGAAAAAGAAAATCATTTTTATATTATTTATATACTTATTTTCATAAAATTAAGTTAGCTATTAATTACGAAGAATAAAGTTTTAAGTTAGCTAATAGTAACTAAGAAGAAGAATGAATGTTGTTCATTAAGCTGTTGTATATAATATTGATTATCTTGTACGTAATGTTGGAAACAATGACTACAGCGTCACACGTGACACGGCTGTGAAAGAAATTCCGTTCGGAAGCTTCCGAACATTTATTTCCGGCGGTAGGTGGGCCACACGGGCCGCGCCGCACCGCAAAAGTGCGGACCAATGCTCTCTCGACGATTCGTCGGCGCCGGTGCGGTGCGGCTCCGTGTGGCCGGTCCTTAACACAACTATTATTATTACTATTATTAGCACCGCGTCTTACTACCCGTTCGGGTCATACGCACATACGCTAATGTGTAATGGTAGGGTGATCGTGAGATGAAATGGGGGACCTACAGTTTAACGTGAGATCCGAACCACGGTGGAGGTTTAGCATTCACACATTCACTAGTTGTGATTAATACACCCTTAACACAAGCTAAGGGTTATCAACACCTGGGACTGCACTTGAGGAGAACACAGAATCCCCCGTACCACACCCGATTTAGAACCACGTCAGGACTAAGTAACTTCGAACTGACCATAGCTCGAACCGGCAAAGTTGAGGCTGGTCAGTTAGCGAATTTAGGTATGCGCACAGCGCCTCAAAGATCTTCACCACGGCTTGGAGCCGATGATGAAATAATATATATATATATCATATTATTATTATTAAAATCTTATAATAGGACAGTAAATTTATGTCCACAAACTTTAATTTCTGCTAGAATCGCTTGGACCTTTATCTGCATTTGAAAATGTATAGTTAGATATTTTATAAATAGCAAATCAAAATATTTTGTTTTCAAAATAAACCTGCTTTTTAAATAGGCAACCATAGCACCTTTTTAAAAACATTTATGAACCATTATATTTTAACTATCACACATAACAAAATCTAAATAGATTATAAAGAAATTTAAAATTAAAAAATCGTCCAACCCCGCTTTTACCCCCTTCAGAAATTTTACCCAGGCTTAGACCTAAGCTAAAAGGTTTATACATTGGCGTTTAGTCATTTTTATATTTTATATGCTATAATGGTAGGCGTACCTTTTTATTTGTTGCCTTCTTGCTACGATATATATTTGTTTACCTGCAGCCCCGTAGTATTAAATGTTGCCTAACCTGCTAAAATGCTTCCCGGAACCGCCACTGCTGAGCACTGACAAATCTAACAACGCCTTGGTGCTTTTCACGTTGACAAACTCATTAGCAGAGTTCCTTCAGAGAGAAATATATCAGAAATAAAAAAAACTAATATCAAGAAGCGAACGTACGTACATACATCTTCGTGTAGCATCGTCTTTACATGTCCTCTGCCTTACGTCACCAAGGTCATTCGGATAAAAAGATCCCGTTCATCCGGTAGGAAAGAGGGAATGACGGGGGCCAATAGATTAACTTTAATCCCACAAGGAAATCTTCGCCATGTTCCGGGTTCCAATCCAACCAAAGACTTCGACACAAAAACATGATCGTATTAAATGGTATTGGGGCGGGGGAACCAGCTTTAGTGGTGTCACCCTCGCAAAAGACTAAACTGCCGATGACGGGAAGACCTGGATTAGAATCCTGGTCGGATATACGGTATTTGAGTTTCCCTAATTGGTTCTCCACTCTTTCTTCACTCAAATGGGTACACTTCATATAAATTAAACCTTCCTCAACCCTAGCACATTAGTGGAACTAGTACATATGCGTATTAAGCCACAACGGGTTGTATGAAGCTGTAATAAAAAAACTCCCCCTCTTGCCGAAATGATTAGAAAATACTCTACATCAATAATATAAGATGTTGCAGTGTTAAATTTTAAATACATAATTATCTTTTAATTACTGTTAAAAAGAGATATTGTTAGTGAAGAGATTCCAGAAAAAATGATTTTACAACTACTGTCTTAAATTTGTACTGTAAAAAGGGTTTTGTTATTGTTTCAATAAGGCTAAAAGCAATCTCTAAAACTTAAAGAAACTCTCGAATTTAATTTTATTCATTTTGAAACAAGGGTGCTAAGACGTGGCACCAAAAAAATAATATTTATAATTAAACTCCTTCATCCTCCTCGGAAAACCTTGCTAGATAGATAAGGCCATATTTTTAACTATTCATTAAACATGTACTATATTTTGTGAAAATATATATTTCTTTTAACTTAATGGAGTTTCTAAACGCTGTCAGCTCAACAAGCCGATTTCCAAAAGAAGGACCTTCCTTCCTGTTTCGCATATTCATACGTAGAGTCGTGAGTTCTGCAGCTATCACTTTTGATAGATATTATCAGAACTTTATAAAATAGTAAAATGTTAACATGGTGTCTACTCAACTTGACCAATGAAACTCCCAACTTTTCACCGATTTCCCCTGATCATTTATTAAAATTCCCGACTCAAGTTTGAATATTTAAATAAACCTGTTTTATTTGTATTAACATAGTCTACTAGGAATTAGAAAATTTTAAACTATATTACACAGCTAAAAAAAAAGACAGTTTGCATAATATTGTAATTTACCGATTTAATGATTATTATATTTCATAGTTTGGTTAAAAGAACATTTTCCCAGATATTTTGCTGTGAATTATCAAATTCTCGACTTATTCCCGTTTTTTCCCGACCACTTCAAACTCCCGGGTAATTCCAGTTTTTCCTGATTTTCCCGGATGGTAGACACCCTATATCAATTTTCGCGGGAAAAAAATATTTGTCTTTTCTAAAATGGCCTTTTCTATGAAAATTGGACTTATCATAGTGCCGTGAATGTTTGCAAGTGTTCTCTTTATTCAAAGCACGAGAACGGGTGACCGGAAAATAATTATCATCCAATCAAATATTTATGTCAACACTGCGTTAGTTAGCAATTGGCACATGAGAGCCCTTTAGCGGTGGCGCCTATATAATGACTTACAGTTATACAAGCCAGCCCTACCTTATTGGACTTGTGGAGTCCAATTTAGCTAGGAAGGAACTTTTGTTGACAGTAGGTTATAAAAGGTTTTTTTTCTAGCACAGCGTTTTACAACCCATTCAGGTTATATGACTACATACTAGTTACACTATAGGGTTAGGGATTAGGAAATCCTAATAAAGAGGAAATGCACCCACATTAACGTGGAGGGAGAGTAGAAAAACATTTAGAGAAAAACACCCTCAGTGCACCCGACCGGGATCGAACCCCAATCCCGTCTTCGACAGTCTGGTCCAACACGAGAAGAGTGCGTTAGACCATGCGGCCACCGAAGCGAGCATCCAAGAATTTAATCAACTTTTTATTTCTGGTTAAAAATTGTATCATCTAATCCCACTCCCATCTTAATTTTTCAATCCACAAGATGTCTCCCCTTTCAACCCTTGCATTTGACCAAGCACATGAACAACACAAGGTAGTGGACAAAGTTGAGTGAAGCGTCCTTTGTCTGATAAAGGATCCTGATGCTGGACCTGAGCTTTACCAGATACTGGTAAATATTATAGATACTACCAGCTTGAGGTAAGAGCAGTAGGCTACTCAAGATTTCAAAGGAATTACTGGGCATCATCCATGCCATCTTTAAAAAGTTTTTAAGCCCTTTCCCAACAAGTTAATGTATTTATCTTATCTATATTAACATTATTAAAATTAAAATCAGCCTGCAGTAGAAAAGACCAATGCAGAATATTCACATCACGATTAACATTATGAAAAATTTCATAGATCATCTACACTAATATTATAAAGAGGAAAGATTTGATTTTTTGTTTTTTTGTTTGTAATGGATAAACTCAAAAACTACTGGACCGATTTTAAAAATTCTTTAACAGATATAAAGCTACATTATCAGCGAGTAACATAGGGTATATTTTATTTTAAAAATTAAATTTATTCCTCATAAAAATTTCGATAGTTTTACATAGGGTATAAAAAATTGCCTAAAAATATGCTTTCTCCACGTGCGCTGCAAAAACTATAGGTATTACATAATAAATACCAGACATATTGAACGTTCTCACTAATGTGAACAAAAAAATCCGCGAGACAATATATGTAATTATTATAGTTATGTTACAATAAACATTTTTTGTTGAAATTAGTCAACTAAAACACGGTGCGAACAAAAAGTGATTATATCTGTATCATGATATGAATCCTTATCCAAATCAATTATTTAATCAAAACCTTGATCTCCCAGTCATCGGCAGTCCAGTCTACTGCAAGAGTGTTGTGTTAGACCACGCAACCACTGAAGCGGGTGTGATGGGTGGCTAGTTAATAATAATTCCACACGCTAACTCGTTGCTACTCGGGTAGAAGGTAATATCAACTCACGTAAATGATTCACATGATTGAGAAATTATGAATCTTAACTCATCTGCACTTCAAATATTTACAATACCTTTATTTTTTCATATGCATGCAGTCTGTTACACTGTTCTGAAAAAGTAACAGATGTCGATTTTGCAACTATTTAAGGTAAATATAGTGAGCGAGTTGTTGTGTATGTTTGCCATAACTTTACGTTTTTTTAAATTCTCTAAAAAAGGTTTTTGCTATGGAGGTACATCAAAGTTTACCTGAGATGTCATAGTTAATATAAATTAAAACTTTTTTCAGTTGTATTTCAATATGGTGATTTCGGTAAAATCTTTTAAAGTTATTTTCTCAAAGTGAAACTAATCTAACAACACAGGATGAAGGTGAGTTTTAAGGAAATAGCCCACCATCATCAAGGGAAAGGATGAAAAATAAACAAATGTATCCCCACCAGATATGCCTGGTCACGATTAGGATGAGTGTGTTGGGAAATGGGCAGTGTTTTTTAAGTTCTTATTGCAAAACTTTTTTTGGCCAAAATAAATAAAATATTGCTCCAGTAGAAACAAAGAGTTTAGTTTTCTCCAGATGCCGATATCAATAGTTGTTGAATATCGGTTATGAACATATTAACATTTGCTAAAAAAAATAACTTGTTAAATGAAGATAAATTTTTTCCATTAAACTTTAGGACACCTTAAAACTTGACTTTCTATAAAGTAGAAGCCACTACACCAATAGTACTATGACAAAAAATTAAACTTTGAACTGTATCGGCTAAGGTGACACCTTTTTCCTTGCTATTTGCAGGGATAGCATTCTAAAATAACTGATGGGAGACCAAGAAGGTAGCTTACTTAAATAGTGCATAAGGTACAAAAATCATCTAATAGTGATGTTTTTTTTATATTCAAGAAATAAGAGTCAATAACTAGGTCTATGAAATGTGACTTGGCCTATGTAGCAATAAAAGTAGACCTAAAAGGACACTGCCATCCATGAAAATAGTGAGCTATCCTATGCACACAGAGCATAAAAATCAGAAAACATAATTTAATAAGTGTGAAATACTCATCGCTAGATATATGTATTATTACCGTATTTTACATTTAAACTTCTTAGTAACCAACTTGATTAAAACATTTTTTATTTCATACATATAGATTTCAAATTGCATTAAATGATTTAGCCAATTGGGGACACAATTAGTGTGAGACAAGAGGAGTCTTCTTTCAGGGACAAATTATCACCTCTGACCCGTGGTCTCAAACTCTAATTAGTCGAAGGGCGATATTCACAAACCTGGAGTTTGTTGCGGACCATAACCTGTAGAAACATGTTTTTTGGTTATTAGTGCTTTGCATCGCATCTTATTAACTGTCTTGGATATACACATTTTAATCACGCTAGTTGCTAAGGGGTGAGACGCCAGACTTAATATTTAATGTACACGCATTTGTGTGACATCCAGGATAATAATGAATTATCTATTCACTAGAGCAATTAAATATGAGAGCACAAAGTTCCAAAACAATTATTCTGAAACAAGATTTATTTTTCAAAAACTAGAAACCAAGGAAAAAGCAATATATTTGGTAGGCAGGTGTTAAAAAAAATACTAGAATGCAGTTTCTATTCATAAATTTGTAGGCCTATAATGTTCTGCAGTTGTCCCTAATGAAAGCCAGAATGAATACTTTTAACATAGTAAAACTGTACCAGTACTATACCTAATTACACTTTCAAAATGTTGAAACCAAAAATATATATTATACCATGATTACACCCCTCGAGCTTTTTATGTCAAACATGTGACAGTGCTTATGTTTCATTTTTAAGTTAATATTGAGAGAGAAATGCAATAATGTATATGGCTGATATTTGAAAGATTGTAAATCAAATGTGTTGATAATAATTAACATTTGTATAATAAAGTGTTTGATTTATCAACACCAAATAGGGTGACCTGGCGGTCTAGGGGTAAGGTGTCAGACTTCTGTGCTGGCGGCCGGGGTTCAATCCTTGGTCCTGGCACAGATTTATCTGATTACCAAACCCTTCCTTCACCTCTGACAAGACATCTTGTGAATGTGGGGAATGCCAGGCCTCCACCGTGGTTCGGATTCCACGTTAAACTGTAGGTCCTTCATTTCATATCACAATCACCCTACCATTACACATTAGCGTAAGTGCGTATAACCCGAACGGGTAGTAAGATGCGGTGCTATTAATAATAATCAACACCAAATGGTAAGCCTCAAAGCTCAAATTGTGCATAATGGTTTCTTAAATAAAATAAAAACATACAAAAAAGGTTTGGTGAGGCCAAACTGGGCATTTGCCCCCTTCAACACCCCAATTAGTTTTGATAAAGACTTAAATCATTTCAAGTAGAACTAGAATTTAGAATACAGAGGCTACATTTAAAGACCAGTCTAATGAGTTGATATTTATTACAAAGTTATATCTTTATCCACATTAGTGATCCTGAAATTCCCAAACGAAAAAAGTATAAAAATAATATATTCAATATACAAGGTAGTATACAAATGTTTTAATTAGGCTTAATACTGCCTTAAACTAAACAAAGGTACCATTACAAAAAAAATATCTATAAACTCCTAAGCACCATTCTTATGTTTAAGTATATCAGTGGTTTTTAAGATTTTAGCCAAAGATCCCCAGGGACAGCACTTATACCCCACCAAAATTTGCATTAAGTTATTAATCAGTAACTTTGAATTGACTGCGATTCAAACTTAAAAATCTACCACAGCTGGTATGTCAATGTCTCAACTAGGCCTCAATATGTTACCAGTCGGTGTGTCAACACCTTAAAGGTTTTGAAAAACTACCAAAGCTGGTTTGTCAACAATGAAAAGCTACTGAAGCTGGTTTGTCGGTGTTAAAGTATTGAAAGGCTACCAGAGATAGAAATTTCAAGGTGTTAAAAGTATTGTAGAGCTACCAGAGCTGGTTTGTCAAAGCCTTAAAAGTCTTGATCACAGCATGGAGTCAACGATGAATTAAAATTTCAAATAATAATAATTAAGTACTAATCAAATAGATAATTTATAATTGGACTACAAACTAAAACTCCTGTGAAAAATAGAAAATCCTATACACATTTGAAAACTGTAAGCATCCAACTTATTAAGATAACATGTTTTCAAAACAGTTCTAGAATTTGAAACTTGTTGAAAAAAATTCATCAGCCTTTTATTAATGCACCAGAATGGTATAAAGAATTTAGCACATCTGAGTGATTTTACTATAGATAAAAGATTAAGTCATTTACAGAATTTGACCTTAGATGACAAACCTAACTTACAAAAAATATTCATAAGATTACTTAAGCTACATATTTACCAAGAAACCTCTTGTCTACCTCAAAATATCCTTCGGGTTAGAGCCTTGATGGTTGTGTGCCTTCCTACCCTACAAGTACATTTCTAAGTGTGCCTCTTAATACGCAATATATTTACTTATGCTCAAAATTATGTGATTAGGCCCTCCAACCAAATGCTTTGGGAGCCCCTAATAGAGCATATTTATGTTGGATTATTGTATTGCTCCTATGGTCTGATAAAATTTGTCAGGATGAGAGGAAAAGCCAGGACAGGAAAAGAAAGGCACAACCAAGGTAGTATGGTCACGTGAGAAGAATGGAAAAGGAAAAGATGTCGAGGAGGATGTTAGATATGGAGGTAGGGGCAATGGCACAGCTAGGATTCGTTTGGGGGGAGGAGAGGTTGGTTTCACTGACCAACTAAGCGGGGTTCATAAGAAATACAATAGTATCAAAAATAATTTAAAATTTCTAAAAATTGTCATAATTCTGTAATTATGACTATTGAGTTTTTATGAACAAATTTTATTCATGCATATCGCTAGAATATATGAACATACAAGTTTCAATAAATTATAATTTGAAAACTTGATTTATAAAATTATTTTATGAGCTAAAATCTTAAAATTCAAATAAGGAACTTGAATTAACTCTTAAATCACAAAATCACTTTTCAACTAATTCACGTTAATATTATGTTAATTTTCCTTGGCTTCATAGAAAGTTCATTGAGAACTTTATTCTCCGTAATTGACATCTCTGGGTGTATGTAAATGAAGCCCATCAAGTCTGTCTTTACTTGTAGAGTTCCTCATGTGTGATTTCAACAACTTTAGGGACGAGAAAGAGTTAGGTGAGTAGAGAAGACTGGCGAAGGGGTGCGGGGTTTCAACCCTGAACATCTCCCCCCCCCCCTTGGCTGGACCGGTGGAGGCCAAGAGGAAGACCAAGGGAGAGACGGCTGAAGAGAGTAAGGAGGAGTGTGGAGGAGAGGGGAGAGGATTAGGCCAAGATAGCGAAAGTTGGGAGTAAAGGAGCTGGTAGAGAAGCTTATGTTCCAAACAAACCCAGCCAGTGGCTGGAAGCTGTTTATGATGATGATTATGCAAATTCTGAAAATTGTTTAGCTATGGATTTCGACACTTTGTATTCTAGCCTACAGCCAATATCTTCCAAGATTAAACTACAAAAAATATATCAGTAAAATGAAATGTGACTTCATTATCTATAATAATGATATCTTGGTAAAAAAAAAAAGGTAAAGATCAAAGGTGTTGATTTAATGATACATGTCTTTATGTCACAATCAATGTCATCATTGTTCTCAAGACAATAGTCATAAATTGTTTTTTGTTTAGGTACCAAGACATCTACTACTTTAAAAAAAAATTTGCATAGGCTAAATTATTTTTTATATTTTAGTTAGCGATGGATCCAATCCCAAATTTCAGATGTTCTGATGTGGGTTTAATAATTTCAATTCTTGAAAAACTAGTCTAAAGCCATTTTGACTCCCAAGTTTTTTTTTTTTTTTGCTGTAATACGGATGAAAAAAATGCACTTTACGACCTACAGTATTTAAAATTAAAAAAGTATTATTTAACATTAAAGCTATCCTTTCAAAATTACTAACTACATTAGGCCTATTTACAAGATTGGTTAGGTTTTAACCTCCTATTGATCTACCAGAGATTTATTTTAGATTAACTTAGCTTTAACAGTAGTAAAATCAGTAGGCTATGTCAATTGTCAACATAATAAAACTGTCATTTTCTGTTTTTAGCATGGCCTCTGAACTACTGTTAAATATAAAGTAGCGTCAGCCATGTAGCCTATTCATCAATAATTGGTTTGTGTTTTTATATTATTGATGATTGTGGCTCATGGTAGATAGTGTAGGTCTTAATGTTTTTTAAAAATTAGTGACAAAATGTGCAAACTCAAAATGGTGAAAAAATATTAGGTGCCAATACAAGTCTTGTGAAATAAATTGCAGGTCTAAATGTTAAATAATAATAATAATAATAGATAAGACTTTGATGTATAATTGTTAGATTTAATGGATATGATCAAAATAAAGAATTAATACCTTGAAACAATATTGGATAAATTAGATAGTAACAGAACTTGCCTGGCCTTGCCTGAAGTACACAATAAATAACAATCATGAAATAATTATAATGGATACAGTATAAACGTGACTGGGATAAGCTTGTGTGTTTAGATTAAATGCCTATAAGATGCTCAAAAAAGCATTATTAACAATATCAATTTAATAAATAAGGAACCGATGCTTTATTTAATATTTAATAATGTTTTCTAAATTATTATCTATTGATAAAACTAAACAAGCATATTAGTCAAGCACTCTGAAAAATGTTATTAAGGCCTGTAGTTTGTTTTTTTAGCACCACGTCTTACTTTCTGTCAAGGTGATATTCATATGTACTAATTATGCTAGTGAGTTAGGGATGAGGAAGTGTACCTGTATTTGCATGAAGGGAGATTGGAAAACCAGTTAGGGAAAAACCACTTTCAGCATACCTGACCGAGATTCAAACCTCGATCTCCCAGTAACTGGCTGTCTAGTATATTGCGTGAGTGATGCCTTAGACCATGTGGCCACCGAAGCAGTTAATGTTATTAGTTAAGAGCCATCGTTCATAAACTAGTTGGGTTAATTTAGAAACATAGAAACCATTCTAATTTTTTTTCTAAGGTGTATTTCGGTAAGTCAGGTGAAGGAATGATTTATAGGTCTACTTGCAGCATGCAGCAAATTTTTTTAATCAAATGTGATTTTCTTTTCCTACCTATAATATAAATTAGGCCTAATCTTTGAATTAGGTCTCTATTAAATTAACATATTTAATTTGGAGGTGGATGACAAGACAATTCCGTTAGTCCTATAGCTAATTTTTTAACATGACAGATCTGGGGCATTCCACGAGAAAGTGAGCCCCAACACATATTTCTTAAGGTGGAAAAAACAAACTAATTTCAGTATATTTTATAATTTAAAACCCCAAAGTTACCACTGCCTGAAAAACAAACAAAAAAAAACTGATATTTATTTTTTAATTATGTACTTTACTTTTGTGTTTGCACTTGCTTGCTTGGAACATGGTTTTGTAATCTAGGCTGGCAACACTGCAGAAGCATCTTTGGTTACATTTGGAAGAAGATTGTGTGTTGAGCTGATGCCCTCATATTTGTACTACAAGTTCCTCATATAATTATTTTGATTAGGTAAGTATTTTGATCATTATCTAAAAATGAGAAAAGAGTGATTGAGATGTCCCACCCGTGACAAAAAAACATATAAAAGTTAGTCTATAGTGAAATTAGTTTGGAGGTTAGGTTTGTAACTTTGTAAAAGTGAACAATTTCTTATGTTAAACACATTTCTCAAATATTTTTCTTATAAAACTGACGAATCACAAGATTTCAAACATTTTAGTTTGTCCCACCCGTGACAGTGGATGTCACGGGTGGGACAAACGTTATGTTTGGCCACAATTTCATGTTAATTTGCTGGTTATAGCCATGTAACTGCACAATGGGATAAACTTTCTTTATGATATTTTTTTTTCTTTAAATTAACCAATGGAATTAAATGTCTTGAACCGTTTTTAAAGTAAACTTAGGCCTATATTTGAGCCATAGGCATAGATAGGCTTAATTAAACTGATATTTTTGCATACAGCAAAATGGACTAAATGCCTTACTAAACTAACCTGTGTTGTTGCAAGGTACTGGAAAAGTATTTTATATGCAGAAATTTCCTTTATGGTTTTTTTTTAGGAAAATGGGAAAAACTACTTCAGCTGAGCGTATGCGGAAACTTAGGAAGAAGCTGAAAGAAGCCAAGCCTAATGAGTATAAAAGCCATCTAGAAAAAGAACGCCAGAGGGATAGGAAGAGACGGGAAAACATGAAAAGAAAAGAAACTACATCAACTAGGCTCATAGCTGCAAGAAAATTGAAAGAAACAG
The DNA here is from genome assembly GCA_901482245.1 of Timema douglasi. Classification (NCBI taxonomy): domain Eukaryota; kingdom Metazoa; phylum Arthropoda; class Insecta; order Phasmatodea; family Timematidae; genus Timema; species Timema douglasi. Next base: position 83,934 of record CABEEJ010000350.1, read on the forward strand.
AACGAAAAAGAAAGTACAGACAGAAAAAGAAAGAAAATTCAAAAACTGCATATGCTGATGCCATGGAATTAGGAACACTCCTAGGGTCCTATTCTTGTGTGCAGTCCCTAGGGAAAGCAGTAGGTCGAGTTAAAAAAATGCTTCCCTGCAGCCCCAGAAAAAAGAGTGCTGTCATTAAAAAACTAGTGTATGAGAATTTTAACAAATTCCATGCTAAAACTATTCTTCCCAGAGATATGGAGAAAAAAGAAGTTAAGCATGCATTATCTAAAGAAACAATAGAAACGGTGGAGACTTTTTATCAACGTGATGATATTAGTCGCCAGTCTCCAGGTATAAAAGATATCAAAACTATCAAAAACCCCAAAACAGGAGGGAGGGTATTGTATCAGAAGCGCTAC
>CABEEJ010000350.1:86818-97606 GCA_901482245.1 Timema douglasi
GGGTGATAGTGAGATGAAATGAAGGACCTACAGTTTAACGTGGAATCCGAACCACGGTGGAGGCCTGGCATTCCTCACATTCACAAGATGTCTTGTCAGAGGTGAAGGAAGGGTTAGGTACTCAGATAAATCTTTGCCGGGACCGAGGATCGAACCCCGGCCGCCAGCATAGAAGTCTGACACCTTACCCCTAGACCACCAGGTCACCGTGACAGATCTTAAAAAAAATAATTTGCCTTACTTGGGGTAGGTGTGCTAAAAAGAACGGCTTTCAAAGTGCCTAGGGCACAGTGCATGTTAAATACACTAGTGGTGTTCATTCATAAGTGTCTACAATAACTGTAATCGAATTGGATTTAGAATTCAATAAGTCATAACAAAAACCAATGAAGCATATCGTTTGTTAATTTTTCTATATTGGTACCCTTGAATTTGGCCCTGGTATACCAATTCTTCCATCATAATATATTCAACAATATGTTAGGTTGGCTGCAAATCTGTTTAAAACAGATTTACTTCTTTAATTATTTTAAGTGATTTTGGCAATGAATAGAGAAAAAAATGTAAACTGTTCTAGGTATGGATTTAAGAATAGGAACTTGCTTATAGAAATTGGCAATTACTTATCAATGTCAAAATGTTAGAACTTGGTGCAGTGAGATACGTTTAAGCATGCCATAATATTGAAAACAAATACATAATAATTATTTAACTATCACAAATTATAGTGAAACTTCAAAAAAAAGAAGGGCCCTACTTTTATGGGAGCCATTTTCATAACATGAAATCACTTACCAATTAGCAATAGATCAGGCTCGAAGAGGAATAATCCTCAAGACTTCTTTATGTCACTTATATATCACACACATTTCAGAAACATACAAACGCAAAACACTTTAGCTACAAATAAATGTATAACTTTCCGAAACATTAACAACATCCATTTTTAGGGTATTCTTTCAACCCTACCATAGATGAACCCTACTGTCGTCTGTCTAGTCTAGTGTCTATGCGCTTTGCTCTTGCGCATTTGTCAATGAAAATAATTGAAAATAGCCAACAAAATAATTTTAAACACTAAAAGATTGAATATCAGCTTGTTTTCTAGTAGAATGTTTGAATCACTAAAATATATCAACCTTCATAGTTGCATGGCCTTCTGGAGAAATTTTAGTCAAAACATAAACAAATAATAAGATTTAGAAAGGGAAAAAACTTTCTTAGATATATTTTTTTGGAGTTATGGTTGGTTATGGTAAAACATAAGAAATTCTACACTACAGTGCTTTCTATTGCCAAATTTAATAAATATGAAATATGGATCAAAACAATAAAGTTTTCTTGGAAACGATCAAATAAACAAATAGTCTTCTATGAGCGTTAGCGTCGTCGAACAAGATAATGCACATCTTTAAATCATTTAACTTGTACTTGGCTAGTACGTAGTGATCTAAAATAATTTTCTTCTTACTGTTACCGTATTTTTCATAATGTTTGGACATACTATCTTCAATAAAAGCTTTAACAATCTATAAATAGATAATAATAAAAGTGATAAAATTATTAATGAACTAATTGTTATTTAAGTCACAATTGGATATAAACTTAGTGGTAGTATTGGTAGGACAAGGAGGGTGGCCCTGTCACCAATGGCATACATTCTACCATCTATCTCCTAGGTTTATCCAAAATTCCTCACAATCCTAAACAAAAGAAAAATCTTTAAAAAATATTACTCCCGTTTCCAGTCTTTTCGATTAAATTACATTTATAATAATATATGGAAAAGCTTAGTTTTTATTTCAGTCACTTCTTATTTACTGTTACGATTCATGTATCTGATCCCTTTCCACCAGCGTTCTTCTGTATCTCCTTCTTATACCATTTATTTTATGCCTTATCACTAGACCCAGCACTTAATAACAAATTTAGACTAGGTCCTTTAACAACTCAAGAATCTAAACAACTTATTCGTATTTTAATTGGAAATATACCAATTTAGAATATTAACAAATATTCAAAACACTGAGTAAAAACGTCATTTTATTTCTAATTAAACTTCTGGTATATTTCAAACTATTGCAGTAATACTTAAGAACGAAAAGGAAATAAATATATCATATCTGGTGATATTTTTATCCAAGCGTGTATTATGTTATTTATTATTTTAGTCATTTCTCTGGTTGTTTATATTGTTTTGTTTATGTTGCTTTGCTGGTAGTAAATTATTTATATAACAATCAATGTTTGTAATAATTAGACTAACGCTTGTGAAATTTTAAAATTTTATATAGAGAGTGAGCTGCTGCTGCTAACATAAATAACACGTAGAAAAACTAAAATCCTAAACAAAGAAAAACCTATAGTAGAATCACAATTTTATAGAAGTGTGTCAGTCCATCAAAAGATTAGATGTATATTCATTTTGGTTTTTATAATGTACGCCTATGCGTGAATTCTTAATCTTGGTTGGAACAAATTAAGAGACCTTTCAGCCTTTAGTATTATTAAACATTAGGGATTATTGTACCTTATGGACCTGGATCAGTGGATTCTTAGGAGATTAATGCCTCAAGTTTTTCTTACTTCAAAAATTTAATCATCTAAATAAAATAATGAATTCAAAAGAACTTCAAATTCAATAGTTTCAGATTATGATGTCAGCCCTTTGCCCAAAGTAGATATGTTTGTTTATTTACAGAAATTGCAGTCCTTATCTATGTTTCATAATTATATTTGATATCTTCTGTATTGTTTTAAATTAATTTCATCCTTATGATTACTTCTAGATTTTTAGCACTAACAGAATCATTAATAAAAACATCCACATTTACACTCATGCCACTATGAGTCATTTCACAAAATAATAGGCCAATAATTTTAAAGGACAGTTTGTTTCTTAAATGTCTTTATCTTTCACTTGTACTACTTTCAAAATAAATCTGATTCATTGAACAAAAACTTAAAGTGTGACTAATTGATAGAGATTTGACAAACGATCAAAATTATACAGTATAGGTACGGTGCCTAATGTGAAACACTCGTAGAGTATCTAAATGTTCATAGCTAATACAAAGAACTGAGGAGTTAGCTCCAAGAAGGGCATATACCAGTATATGCCCTTTTTATGGAGAACAGTTTAAACAAACCACCATACTATTCTTAACAAAATGCTAACACTTTGTCCCGATATTTTAATTATCTGTGGTTGTAGAGCTGTTTAACAAAGTTACTGGTATATGCCCTTTTTATGGAGAACATTTTAAATGCACATCCAAATAGGAAACAAGAAGTCAGAAAAAGAGACAGAAATACAGGGAAAGCTTACACTTCTACTTCTGGAAAATTTATTTCAGCCAATAAGTTTTGTTTACAGAAGTGTTGGAAAAATGTGTCTGACGAGCAACAACATGTTTTATATCAGACAATGTGGACAGCCTCAGGCAAAGAAGTACAAGATATTTATCTCTCAGGTTGTATGACCAACAAACAACTGAAAACTACCGCCACCAATCCTAAAAAGCACCGAATAAATATTTGGCGATACAGAGTAAGGACTGAAATTTTGGAAAAAGAGGTATGTCAAAGATTTATTTTAAGTTTATTTCAAATTAGCATGAAGAGAGTTAGAATCATTCAAACTAAGATCCTTCAAAATAAAAGTTTTAAAGAACGAGGGATTCATAATAACAGGCCCAGAAAATTAGACACTTCAATATTGGATCTTGTTCATGAGCATCTGAAGTCAATTCCACACAAAAAAAAGCCATTACTGTCAGGAAAAATCAGATTTGATTTATTTTGATAATCCTAACCTCAATATAAAGATGTTGCACGAGCTGTTTGCCATCTACTTTGAACAAAAAACTGAAAAGAAATTATCAATTAAATACAGGGCATTATTTTAAGTTTTTTCGACAGTGTTGTAAGTTTAGTTTTCGTTGCCCCAAAACTGATGTATGTGATTTCTGGACAGAGTGTGAAGTAAAGTTAAAGAAAAGTCCTAATGACAGCTGTAAGGTGCAGTATTCACTTCATAAAATGAAGGATAAGCGATACAATAGCATGAAAAAGGAAATAATTGAGGAAGCAAAAACAAGCTCAAGATGCCTCGTTTGGGAATTTGACTATGCACAGAACTTACTATTACCCAAACTAAATGTAACAAGCCAGTTTTACAAGAGACTGCTCTGGCTTTATGTGTTTAATGTGCATGTGCATGATGATAATACCTCACACTTGTATGGTTTAATGGGAAATCAGGCCAAAAAGGATGCGAATTCAGTTGCTTCCTTTATTTTCCACACCTTAGAAAAAAAGATACACGAATTCCTTGACCTGCGAGAACTCGTTTTACTGTCTGATGCAGCTGGTGGCCAGAACAAAAATAAGACAATCTCAAGGTTTTGCTTATGGTTATCCAAGATGTTCAATATAAATATCCTCCAGCTATTTCCTGTCCGTGGGCATTCATTCTCCCAATGCAACAGGAATTTTGGACTTATCAAATCTCTGCTGAAGAAGAAGAATGAGATCACAACAGTAAAACCCTATATGGAAGCAATGGTACTATGTAGAAAGAATCCACCTTTCACAGAAACATTTGACAGAAGCTTGATGAAAGACTGGAGTGGTGCTTTGGCACCTTTTTTCTTTGATAGCCCTATTGGTAAGGACAATAAAACTTTCAAAATACAATCATATGTCCAAATCAAGTACAAAGTCGATGGCACTTTGAAGGCATCTCCCACATATATGCCTACATCTTCCCCTTTTCGTTTATGGAAAGCCAAGAATGATAAGAATATACCCCATACCATTCAAAGAGATCCTGCTCCAATGCCAGGAGTAAACAGCGCAAAAATAAAGGATGTAAGAGGACTATATAGGTTCATGGATCAGGAGAGCACCGACTGGATCGAAGACATCCTAGAGGAAGGTCCAGCCGTTTATTGCCTAGAAACTACAGAAATAATGAGTGATGAAGATTAGAGCTGTAGAACTGATTAAACACTAGACAAAACTAGAAAATGTGCGTGAATATGGCTTTAGGAAGTTTTTACTAATCAATTTAGATGTTTTGTTATTGATTTTTTTTTACCATGATCACCATTTTAATGGTTATATAATGTTTATAAACTTACTTCATGACCTTTATTTCTATATGTTATGTTAGGTAAAATAAGAGCACATAACGTACCTGTAATAAAGTGTTATTTCAACTTAAATTACAGTTCAAGAAAGCATAATAATGACTGACTTTGTTTCACAAGAAGCTTATATCCTACATTTTGTACACCCACAATTCCAGATTTCACAAATATTAAATAGGGACTAAAATTAAATCTTAAACCTTTATTTCTGAGAATAGCCATTTTTTGTATATGCCCTTCTTGGAGCTAACTCCTCAATTATATACTGACATATTTCGTTAAATGACAGATACAGTCAATCTCCCGAGTATATTTGTAACGATCGGTCTATAATTTATGGGGCTAAGGCCTATACAAAAGTATGAGGAGTAAGAGTAAAAAAAAGGTTGATTTCATATTAAGCTCTGTGCGTCAGTCCTATCTCTCATTCCACTTTGTCATCTACAACCTGTCAATATGCACAAGCTTAGAGAAGTATTGAATATCCGATCTTGTATTGAGATTGGTCTAGACCTTAAAAACATTCTTTACTACACAACATTTCTGTTTATTCTGCGCAAATAAAATTTGAATATTTATATCTTAATTTGTAATAGTTGTGGATTACTGTTTGACTTTTATTTTCATAAGCCTTACTAAAGTGGGTTATTGTGTCAGTACTTATGTATTCCACGTCACTTAAACGCTTCGGGGCAATGGGAAGGTTGGTAGAGGAGACAGAGCTCTGCTGGGTGTACTGAGGTTGAATTTTCCTAAATTGATTCTTCTTCATAAATGTTCGTATGTAGCCTATGAATTTTATATTACTCATTTCCACATAATAAGTGTTATTAATATGCGTTGGCATAACCAAAACGAATTGTAAGAAACAGAGCAAAAAATGTAAGAACATGTTTTTTCAACAATTTTATATAAACTATTAAAGTGTAAAATAATTATTTAAATGTGGAGGAACAGGTCACTTACATATATATTTCAAATTTTCATTAAACTAGGAGAAATAATAATAGCCATTATTATTACTAATTTAATCTTGCTGATAGGCAAACCTTGCTTATTGAACTCATAAATAACGCTCACTTGTATGTTTTCATAACGTATAAAGTATTTCTTTAACTAAATGTTTCAGAAACTATTTCATTTGTGTCGTTGAGTTGGCTAACATCAAACAAAATGACCACAAAAATTATATAAGTTAGATTTTATTAAGTTACATCACTATCAAAATAATATTGGTAAACTCTCTCAGAATGGCTTACAGGCTGCTTTCCACTGCGAAGAAGTTGGAACGTTTATTATCGAATGGTGTCAAACATGGTAGGGTTGACGAAAATTTGGTACGTATTATTTTCGTACCGGTAAGGTTACGTTAGGTTATAATTAAGTCTAATTCTTTTATTAAATAATTTATTCCTTAGCTGTGTGATTTATAGCATAAAGCCAGTTCTTTGCTACATTCTCATCCTGATTTAATTTGAAAATTTCATTAAAAAAAACCTCGCCTCGGTGGCGTAGTTGGCTAACGCGCTTGTCGTGTTGAGCTCGACCGCCGAGGACGGGGAGATCGAGGTTCGAATCTCGGTCGGGTCAACTGGGGGTGGTTTTTCCTAAATGGTTTTACACTCTCCCTCCACGCTAATGCGGGTTCACTTCCTCCAATTAAACCTCCCCAATTCCTAATCCATTAGAGTAATTAGTACTTAAAGCGTATAACCCGAACGGGTAGTAAGACGCGGTGCTAAATATTATTTATTATCATTAAAAAAAAATTGGGTAGTTTCTTGAGGGTAGTTTCTTGACCAAACACTTAATCCTAGAACTACAGTAGTTTACTAGAGCAATATTTTATTTATTTTGGACAAAAAATGCTTTGCTATAAAAACTGCAAAATCACTGGCCTTTTCTAGCATCGCCTTCCACCCCTACCTTAAGACTGTCATTTCCGATTGCTTTGACGAATCAATCATAGGTGGACAAACAAATGGAAGGCAACATGTGAATTGAAATGAAAGGATCAATGAAAGCAAAGTAAATATTTGTTTTTTATATCCACATCATGGACCTCGATGGTCTTGGGTTAAAGTGCTTGCCTCAGGACTTGGCAGAGTTTTTACCACAATTTCCTTTGTAGGGGAAATTAACCGGTCAGACCCATGTTGATTGTACCATGTAAAAGATTCCTGTAATATAGGTGAAAATACCTTTTCCGGCAAAATTGGAAGGCCTTTTTGCCTTCTCTCATAGAAGTTCTTGTGTGCTGATATAATCAGAAAGTGTACGTTAAATAGGCCTACCTAAAATAAAATGAAAAAAACCCAAACTAATAGGCCCTACATTGTACACTAGAATCTTGTTAATCCAATCCTTGGAATCAAAGCTTATATAGATTAGAAAAATTTTGGATTAAGCAAGAGAATAGAGGGATAGGCCTACATTATTCAATGGATTCCAAATTTTAGTTAAAGTTTAACCAAATTTTCATTTATTTAATTGATATATGCAATATGTACTGTAATTATTCTTAACTATGGGAAAATACATTGTGTTGACTACAACATGTAAATATTAAGCATTTATTATCAGACATCACAGTTTCTGACAATTCTATGCTATTAATTATGTATGTATGGCCTACCCAAAAAGAAAATTGATGTTTAAATCTATCAAAATTTCAGTCTTTGTATAGTTTAATCGATTTATTTTTTACAGATTCGAGAAAATCTAATTATTCTTCAATCCACCTCGGGACTACCAAGTGTTGCCTCTATTTTGAATCAGTGGAAATTGTTCTGTTCCAAACCTCCAAAGGGATTTGAAAAGTTTTTCCAGCCTGGCGGTAATAATAAGTCACCGAAGTCTGCAGAGAAGGTTTCAAAAGAGGCGAACAAAGATGCCCCAAAAGAATCCCAAACTCCACCACCATCTAAGACAAATCCTGGACCAGCACCTTCCAAACCTCCGGGATCAACTGGGAAACCTTTTGACCAATGGTCATTTGGGATGTTTGGCGGCCAATCTGGGTAAATTATGTGTTGAGGTTTTTTATTACTTTAACTTGTGATTGATCGGCTTAGACACAAGCTAAGAATTATTTTGTGTAAAATAACAATCTATGAAATACTATAATTGAGATTTGAAATTTTAGTAGTTAATTCTGATATTTTAAAGCATATTATGGTTTAGCAGTAAGAGTCCCTGGCTACAGGCCCAGGGATTCCAGGTTCAAGCCTTGGGGATTCAAGGTTTTCTCTGAAGCAGGGGATCTTGAACAGGGTCAACTCTATCTTGTGAGGACAAATGAAGAGCTACTTGAATGAAGAAGTAATGGCTATGGTCTAGAAAACGGAGATTAATGGCCGAGGGTTTGTTGTGCTGATAACATGTAACCCTCTATTCACAGAAGTAGGCCTACCTAGTTCATTCTGGAAATAGTTGCTAACCAATAATATTTTTATAAATAAATTTTATGACTAGGCCTATTTAAAACAAAACAAGGTGGTCTAGATGCCTTCTAAGCAGACTGAAATAATTTCAGACCCACCTGATTCAGTGAAAGTACAGAGATAGGGAGGAAAACCCGTGATAATTTAACTCTGTATATAAACTGTAAACAAATGGGGCTTAGCATGAAAATAAATACTAAAGTGACTGTTGAAAGATTTGCACTGTTAAAAAATAAATATTCGAGAGCCTCAGACAAGCAAGGGCCTGGGGCAAACTGACCCTCATCCCCCATTTGGTTGGACATGGCTTCATAAAGAATAAACTGTCAAAAACAAATAAAGGACAATTTCTATTAGAGGACATTTAATTAATCCCAAAAGGTGTTTGCCAATAAAATATTTTGCTCTATAAATTTATTGAAAGGCTTAATACATATATTTTCTAATTTATTATAATTATGATAGGGCTGTTTTCCTATAATTTTGTTGCTTTAACACCTCTTTTCCTACATTACTTTTACTAATTTTTGTGTGTGTTAAAACCTGATTTCTTATTACATATTGTGTCACATTCTTGGTACTAATATTTCTTTGGTTTAATCATGCAGGAGAGGCAGCGGCTCAGGATCAGGCAAATTTGGCGATAATTCGGAGAGAGATAAATGGATTATAATAGGGATGGTAGGAACTATTGCCTTCATAGGAACATTTGCCTTCTATGAAATGGGCTACAAAGAAATAGCATGGAAGGAATTTGTCAATAAGTAAGTTACAATTTGATAGTCGGTACAAACTTTTAAATAAGTTCTTTTTGCATTTTATTGACTGTATTACTTCTTTAAATTAAAAATGATATTCTACTATTTAAATCCTTTATTTATTGTGCTGGGTATACTATGTATGTTAATGTGAAAGAATATATATATTTTTTCTTTTATAATGTTATTTAAACATCCATAATTCAACTTCTCAAGTCAATTTGGTAAAAACCAGTATTAATTCACACACCCATGAAAATGTTTAGCTGATTTTGCTTTGAAAAACTCAACCGATACAGTTACAAATCTTTGTAAATAAAAATACTGACAGTTTAAATACTCCTTTATATTCATTTAATTCTATCCTGAGCTTTTAAATGCATTACAAATATAAAAACAAAATGAAAAACAACAACATTTAAGCTAATCAATTATTGCATGCTGTGATAATAATGTGATTTAGCAGCTTAGAATGAAACATTTAAGACAATTGTGCAATAAATGATTTTAATGTTATATGTTATATGAATAAGTAGAATACAATATAATTTCCAGCCTAAACAGATTAAAAAAACAACCTTAATGCGGCTTTGAGAATATTTAAAAATTGGGTTTGCTTTGATTGATAAAGTGTATTTTGCACACCCCTAACTTGACTGAAAACATAGGAAGTAATAAAATAAAAACAGTAAAAAGACAAAACCAATCAAATGTTAAATGAGAAAAAAAATCCACCCCAGAAAATAAAATAAAGTTTGTCTTAGAATTCAAACATAAACTGTTAATATCTTTCTTTTTTATTATGTGTTCAACAATAGAAGAATGAAATATTCAGTTCATTGTTGCTCATGAATAGAAATGTTTTCAGACAAACTGAGAAATTATCATTTATATTATATTTCAAAAAATATTTCAATCTAATCAAAATTAAGTTTATCAAACTAGTTAAGATTAATTTAGCTTTGAATCATTATGTTTTAGCTTGCTCTGGTCAAATTGATTGCTCAAACCACTAATGACCTGTACATATATTTGATCACTATGAAACTCTATGTTCTTGTTCTCTTTCAGCTTCTTAGCTAAGGGGATTGTTGAGAAATTGGAAGTTGTGAACAAGAAATGGGTTAGAGTTCGTCTAACTCCAGGAAATTCAGTGGATGGATCAGTAGGTGAAACATAAACATTTATTTTGTCTAGGGGCCTATCGAATCATCAACTTCTGTAAATCCATAAGCGTATTCAATACTTGAGGTTTTGAAAAGGATATATTAAAGATTAATTTTTTTTTTTTTCTCAAATTTTTAATCTTAATCATTAGAGCTATTGTGGTGTTAACTAGTGATTTAACCCAAAATCCCTATAGGGTAAACCTAACATCCAAACTCCAGATCATTAATTTATCTCTTAATTTAAAAAAAAAAAAAAAAAAAAAAC
>CABEEJ010000350.1:97746-112844 GCA_901482245.1 Timema douglasi
AAAAAAAAAAAAAAAAACACCATACCTATGTGAGAAAGTTATCTTCTGATGGTTCTAAAACTTTCTAAGGTTCAGTTTAGAGATTCAGGATTTGTAGGTAATATGAGGATTCAGATTTGTGAAAAAAGTTGATTTGATAATCTTTAATTTAGGATTAGATTAAAGGGTATTCTATATCCAAGTATTAAATTAGTGAAATGAATAGAAATAATATAATACCAAAACAAGTCTATAAAAGTGAAACTAGAAGTGATGCATTGCCGATCCACAGTCAAAGTACTAAATTAAAAATACTCATATGATATAATTTCTAGCATTAAGCAAATATTTAATATCTATAGATGACATCTATTTCCCCCCCTTTTTTTGACATCTAAATGAAGTTAAATTGAATAATTGAATAAAAGTTTAATAGACATGTAGATATTTTTTCTTTAAAAAAATTAAGTTTCAAATTGGGCGACGAGAGGAATTAGAGCAGTTGGCTCACTTGTTTGACGCGAGGAACAACACTGAAGTGAATAGTTCGTGGTGTGCCATAAGTTGTTATTTGTGGTTTTGAGTAAAATTTTATGATGATTTTTTAGTTTTCAAAATCTTGATATATTTTGCATTTGTGTGATGGACGAATCACTCTGCCCACGACACACTTATTTAATAAGATAGAGTAAAACAGTATATCAAAAACTATTTGAATATATTGATTGATTTGTGATGCATCTGTTTTTTTCAGAGCATGCTGTGGTTTAACATAGGTAGCGTTGATTCATTTGAACGTAATCTTGAAAATGCACAGATTGAAATGAATATAGAGCCACCTAATTTTGTCCCTGTAATTTACAAGACGGAATTGGAAGCAGCTAGTTTTACAGGACTCCTTCCAACTCTCTTGATTATTGGTGAGTCATTTTTAAAAACATATTGCTAAAATAAGTTTAAAATTATAGATGGGGAAACTCAAATCCTTAAGGATATTCAAGATTTGAAAAAATATCGGATTCAAGGCATTGTCCTTAATTTAGTTTAAGTGTTACATTACATGTCTGGGGTATGGTTGCTGAGTTTGAACTACTTTTCAATTGAAATTGATTTTAAATCTATGATACCACCTGTTGGTGGTTCAAAATCAACTTAAGTAGCACAAACTCTACAATCATACCCCAGACAGGTAATTTAACACTTAACTAAATGATTTAATGTTATAATGAATGGACTCTAAGAAAGAATATTAACATTTAGTTACTATTTCTATTAAGATGTTATATTTATATTTCCTTTGAGGTTCATAATTTTTCCAAGACTTCGAACTTGAATTCAAGATTCAAAAGTAAAATGAAGATTCAAATTAGAGGTTGGGGTTTGTAAAATAGTGGATTTGATCCAAATCTATTAAAAATATTAATAAAATTCCTTTTATTTTCATTTTCCTTATATTTATAATTTTTTCACTCAAGAGATTTATCCTTGAAATATAAAACCAATAAATACTCAATAACTAAATATTTGGCATTAAGGAATTGTTCGCCAGAATATAAGCTCGCTATTTTACCCTATCTTGAAACACCTCCATCCAATCTCTATGTATTTTCACATTTAATTATCCTCCCATCAATGTCTTGGCCTACAAAGGGGTCTTGTATCTTCATATTTCCCAACTAAGATTTTGTGCACACACTTAATATTGCTCATACTTGTCACATGACCACCCAACCTCAGCCTGCAAACCTTGATATCCATAATATGTTTGGTAATGTCGACAAAACTTGAAGATCTTTACTATGTAACTATAAGTTAGCTGTCTTTAAACTGGTTCATGATATTAAAAGAAGGGCTGGGCTAATGCTGATTATCGGCTTACTATGGCACAATCAGTACGCTAATGATCGGCATGTTGCTCACAGATTCTTAAAACCAATCTTTTGTTAGATCTTTTAATGGGGAGACGGTGGCGGTTAGCCCATTGTAGGTACTGGTGACTCGACAAATTGTTGTTAAGCCCTTGGAAGACAGCCTTGTCCTTATATCTGTTGCCTGCAGAGGGACGGGAAAGGGGGGGACGGACTACCAGGGGCTCTAAGTAAACATTTAAACAAGGGGTTAGGAAAGGTTGGGGTTGGGGGAGACCTAGGAGGTGTTGAGAATAGAAAGGTCATTGAGTGAAGCTAACACTGGGGACATTTCAAGGGAAGTTAAAACTAAATAACTATCAGAGGTTTCAAAACTACATCATGGATTTCAGACTTATCTTTATTTCATTACTTAAATTTATTCATCAGCTGTTGATACCTATAAAATTATTTTAAAATTAATCAGCCTTAGTTAAATTCAAAGAAATTTAATAAACTTAAAATTTTCTTTCTTTTTAAAATTAATATATATTTACTATGATATTATATGCACAAATTTCAACATAAAATTGATTTATAAAACTATCACAAACTAAACCTTGAGAAATATGGAGTCAATTTATATTTAAATTAAATAAACCTATTAATCAGCATCGATGATCTACCTAATCTGCAACAAATAACCAGCATCAGTATGATCAACAAAATAGTTGACCGGCCCAGCCTTAATTAATAGTCAACTATTAAAAGTATTATTTTTCATAGTTTAAAAATGCCAATCTATTCATATTAGTGTTAAATCTTATTTTACAGGTTTTTTGATATATATGATGCGCCGATCAGCCGATATGATGGGAGGTCGTGGGGGTCGAAAAGGTGGTGGCTTATTTGGTGGAGTAATGGAGTCAACTGCTAAACTGATTAATTCAAGTGATATTGGAGTTAAATTTAGGTTAGTTGTAATCTATTAATATAAATAGATTTTAACTAGCTATAGAATTATATTAGAATTGGCTGTCAATTTTAAATTATTATTGAAATTCTTCCATTTCTTTTTATAGACCTACTTAATCTGTTTAGTGTTTTTTTTTAGCAGTGCATCTTACTACCCACTTGGGTTATACGGTAAGTACTAATTACGCTAATAGGTTAAGGATGAGTAAGGTTTAAATTAGAGAAAGTGTGCTATATTTGTGTGGAGGGAGAGTGGAAAAACATTTTGTAAAAACTACCCTCAGTACACCTGATCAGAATTCAATCCCACATTTCCTTGTCATCGCTAGTCTAGTCTATTGTGAGCTTGATACCTTAAACTGTGTGGTGACTGAAGTAGGTGTGTACTGTTATTATTTGAAATATAAATGATTTTGTTATTACTTATTTTATGATTCAGCTTTTTAATTATTGAGTTTTTCATATTTAATTTTATAGCTATGAGAGTTTTTGAAATGCTTATAATTATTTCACTTTTCTATTATAGCGAGATATTTTCTATTCTATGACAAGTATAGTTATTATTTAGGTGTTTGAATATTTTACTCAATGCTTATTTATGAATAATTTCAGGGATGTAGCTGGATGTGAAGAAGCTAAAATAGAAATTATGGAGTTTGTAAATTTTTTGAAAAACCCACAACAGTATATCGACTTGGGAGCAAAAATTCCCAAAGGAGCTTTATTGACAGGTGAAGTAGTACACTTGTTTTACATACTATTTTTTGGTGTTAGCTAGTGAGGAATTTTATTCTTCATGAACAACACAATATTATTAATTTCACTTAGAAGTATGCAAAGTTTTGAATATTATGTTTGCTCTCAAGCATTCTGATATACATAAGTGATACTCAATTCATAGATTTATATAATTGTGTGAAAGATGATATTTTATTCCATGATAAACCATTTTCTATACAAATTTAACTTTGATTTAACTTTTGAAATGTTTCTTATAATTCAATTTGTTTTTGCTTACAATTTACTTAGCACACCCCTAATTTTATTCAATCCAAATTTAACTTTTGAAATTCTTAAATAAAAGATCTTTAAAATAAAAAGCAATTATTAATTTAGGCTAATCTTATGTTATAAAATCTACAATAAAACTTTTTTTTTTGAGTGATTGCTTGAATTAAAAATATTTTTCGAGATTTTATATACTAGAGTAAGGAGGTTAGGCTAACATATAGAAATAAAAACCAATCTATTTGAGTCAGGCTATCATTACATTTCATTGTGAATGGTTATTTAAATTGTGCAGTGTGAGACATGCACTATTTATTATTAGTTAATTGCTCCCTACGTTATCAATATTTTGCTTTAACACTTCTTTGACATGTCATCTTAAATAGTGTTTAACTAAACTTATCAAGAGTTTTATCGACATTTAATATAAGGCTAAGAAGCATCGCTTAGATGTCTAATGTTTCCACTAGATAGTACAACAATATTGTTCTTTGTCAAACATAGAGACCTATCTTTTGTCTCTATTCCAATTTCACTTTCTGGTAATTTTGTTATATTAAATTACATTAAAGTTGATACGCTCGGCTAGGTTTCCTGGGAGATATAATCATGGTACAATGCGTAGGATGGGCTCTCAAGTATTTTGCTTTGTGACTAGTGAGTGTTTTTTGAAGATTTCTGCTAAATTCCCAATTTAGAGGTGTTAGGTGAGGAGACAAAGTTGTTTCAGAAGAAAAAGTACATCGTTGTAAGTAAATTGGCAAATGAGAGTTGCAGCATTTATAGAAGTTTCTGTACTTTCTAGGGTCTTCTTGAGGAGAAGGAGTGGTCTGGAGAGAATAAGAGTATAACATAGTGTTGGTTATGCGAGGGGTAGATCCTCATCTTGAGTAATCCGATTGAGGAATAATTGAACCAATGAGTGGAGGGGGAAGTAAGGATTTATCAGCAGAGGTACAGCTATTATTGGATACAATGCTAAGAAACTATTTTGATTGTTTGCCAGCCTGTTTTCCTCTGGCTTGAGAGCTAGCCATTGATAAGTAGAGAATTCAGTTCTGAATGGAGAGAGAGTAGCCTGTGCTCACTCTACCCTATGAAAGGTGATGTTAAGGGGAGCAGTTAAGGGAGGCACTACCCCATAGAGCGAGGGTTGAAATCAATTAGATTTTAGTTATGGAAAAGGTTTTCGCTTAATATTTTTTTCTTCCTCCTAAGTCTGGTGTTACATATACTATAAAATTACCTTCAACACTCAAACACAATTTGTTGGTTTGTTGGATTAAAATTATAAATGAAGAATACACGTTACATTGATTATATACATATATAAATAAATAATACTTTGTGCTATGATCACCAACATTAACTATCCCTTTATTCTATAAATTCTCCTTTTATGTTTTCGGTTAAAGAGACAGTCTGGTTAAAAAATTGTTTTCAGAGATGAGATGAGGTGCAGAATCTACAATTGAAGATGGAAACCCTTTTTGCTCGCTATGTTGGTAGTAATTAGGGTAGGGACCAATATGTTGTAGGTAAGCCTCAGATCGATGAGATTGGTCGAGCCCTGATGGGAAGTGTAACAAAGAATAATGGAATTTGACTACAAATATTAAATTACACTCAAGAATATAGTTGAATTGTTTCACATATATTAAACTATATAAAAGAATATAACGGAATTTTATCATGATAGGGGATTTTTTTTTCAGGCCCTCCTGGTACAGGTAAAACAATGCTCGCCAAAGCGACCGCAGGTGAAGCAAATGTTCCGTTCATCACAGTATCTGGTTCAGAGTTCCTCGAGATGTTCGTGGGTGTTGGACCATCAAGGGTACATATCATTTTGTTATCGTTGTGAATTTATACGATCCTTTGTATTAATGTTCAAATTAAAAGTTTGATCTTTTGGTTAAAAACCCTAATGGCATGTTCAACTGTTGTGTTACGCTAGGGGCAGGGTTAGTATCCTGACGCAATGATAGCAATAATAATCAAGAATTGTGTTCCTTTGTAGTCAAGGACAAGACTGAATTAAGTAAATCTTGTCCAACAGTGAATGTGCAAACTAAAACTCATTGTTTTACCCTTTGTCTGGTATGAGAGTGGTATATGTGTCTAGGGAGAGTAGACAGCTACACTCCATGTGGATAAGGAGTTTAGGTTTTTGTCAGACTAAAATTTACCCACCAGCTCTGCTCCTATTTATAGTTGATTGAATCAACCCATTTGATGCTTCTTTTCCCCCCATAAATATTGTGTGGCACTATTTGGCATTTAAATTCAATTTAGTTTCACTAAATATTGTGTGCTTTATGAAACCAACATATTATATTTAGATTTTTTTTTTTCAGGTTCGAGACATGTTTTCAATGGCCCGTAAGCATGCTCCTTGTATCTTATTTATCGATGAAATTGATGCTGTTGGAAGGAAACGAGGAGGTCGAAGTTTTGGAGGACACTCTGAACAGGAGAATACATTGAATCAACTTCTTGTTGAAATGGATGGTAAGACGTTACATTATATAGTACACTCTGAATACCAAGAAATATATCTATCTGGAGAGATTATTCCTCTCGCGCAAACGAGGTCAGTTGTGCGTTAGCGTGCTTGACTCTGGCATACGAAGCTTGTGTTTTGATCATTTTCTCTCACTCCTAGAGAATAAAAAACAGACTATAAATGGTAACTTGAAGTGAGAGAGTTAATCAAGAGTTCATTCAAGTACTCGTGGGAAATTTTTTCACAAAATTAGTTCCTTTTAGGCTGTTAAAAGAATACACTACCGACAAGCACCTACAGGAAGCTTCTCTTCACTTTGTGTAAATCTCTCTATTCACTCATACTTCACATAGTCAATTACATAAATGAAAAACCTGCATCCATGGGAAGGCAGACAAAGACGTCAAGCTTGTTTGGTTTAGTTTTTCGGTAAGGACAGTTGGAGGTTTGAATCCCAGATGGGTGTATTTTTTTCTTTTCAATACTCGTGGGCTATATGTTTCTGTGCTAACTAAGCTAATGGTTTTAGGGATTCGTAAGATTATATTTAGAGGAAGTACACCCACATTTGTGTGGAGAGAGAGAGAGAGAGAGAGAGAGAGAGAAATCATTTTAGAAAAACCACCCTCAGTACATCCTGGCAACCCAACACTAATTAACTTCATAAGAAATGGACTGTTAATTTTTCAGAATCTACCATAAAATTATTATGCACTTATATTTATAAATATATATTTGTAGGCTTCAACTCTGCAACAAATGTTGTGGTACTGGCAGCTACCAATAGAGTCGATATCTTGGACAAAGCTCTTCTTCGCCCAGGAAGGTTTGATCGGCAAATTTTTGTACCTGCTCCTGACATCAAAGGCAGAGCATCAATTTTCAAAGTGCATTTAGGACCACTGAAAACACATCTGGATAAAATGAATTTGGCCAGAAAAATGGCTGCATTAACGCCTGGGTTCACAGGTTGGTGATTTTATTTCTTAATTTGTGTAAATTAGTTTTTGCTTGGTTACTTAAGTCATTAAGATACTCTTTATGTTTTTACTTTACTTTACATCCATTACTGTTTTCCAGCCTATAGTTTGGGACAGTTTTTTATTCAAGTAATATATTTTTCCACTACCAGCTTGCTAGGCCTTATAATCTAACTAAGACTAGGACAGACACAATATGCAGTCCCTGGATGCCAATTTATCAATGTGAAAGGGTAAACCCATATATTCATCAATGACGAATTTTCGGCCATGCCTGGAATCAAACCCAGGATCCTTGGCTCAGTAAGCAGACTCGCTACCGACTGAGCTTAGTTAGGTATTGAGCTTTTATGATTTTACTTATATAATTATAAAAGCATTTTACTGCTTTATAAGGCTGTTATTTTAAAATTTATATTCAACATTAAATAATTGATTACTAAAATATCTTGGGTAGTTTATTGATGAGAGCTTTTGAAAAATGGATTTTACTGTGCTTATATGGAAATGTGAGTCTTTTTTTAAAAAAATCTTGATATTAGGTTCATTTTGTGATATTTTTAATAGAAAATAATTTATCAAACATAACTTAATGTGTATCCTCACCAGGAATCAACCTAAAGAATATTTCCTCTTAGACAAGAGTTGTATCTGTATGGAAGCTGGATTCTCTTTTATAGTGTGTTGCATGCAGGTGCTGACATTGCGAACGTCTGTAACGAAGCAGCGCTGATAGCTGCTAGAGACTTGAAGGACTCAATCGACCTACCTCATTTTGAACAGGCAATAGAGAGAGTAGTAGCCGGCATGGAAAAGAAGACGAACGTCCTTCAGCCCGAAGAGAAGAAGACGGTGGCATATCACGAGGCCGGCCATGCCGTTGCTGGGTGGTTCCTTCAGTATGCTGATCCTTTGCTCAAGGTGCGCATGGTCGTCAAACAATACATACCTCGAGTCCATTCACCATATGAGTGGTAGTAACTGACAGCTAGCAGAAGATGTAAAAATGGTTAAAAGAAAACATACAGTAATTAAAAACAAATAGTTTCTTGGGAAAGTTTTGACTAACCACACATCAATATATGGTCTTGTATATTATAGGGTTTGGTAAATGGATACATGAGAGTGGATCTGAAAACATTTACTAGCTGCAAGTTACATACACAACAAAACACATAATTATATAGTTTTCAGGATAAATCAGTCCTCTTCTCCACCAGAAGAGAGTAAAACACAGACAGTCCTTGTCTTTTCAATGTTTAAAATAAATGTAATACAGAATCTTAAGCAAAATAAATAAGAAAAAAGGCAACAACAGTATCTAAATGAGCATGATCTACCTCTAGCCATGCTGTCATAGTCCATTTGGTGTTTTAATCTTTTCTTTTGAATAAGGAGACTAATGTACCTGAAAATTTCGTGATTATCATAATTTAAAATTTTGAATTGGGAATGGTTTTAGAGCTCTAATACTACTTATGGTGTTTCATCCTCAACATAATACAGAAAAAACTTAACCAGACCCCAAACCATTAATTCAACATTTAACTGAAAGAAAAAATGTTATAGTGAATACATTTTAGCAAATTATGTCAACAGTTAGCTACAATCTTTACTTTCTATTATTCTGTTATAGTAATTATTTTCAAGATCTGAATTATATATTCAGGATTCAAGGATAAAATGAATATTCATATTTGTAATTTAGTGGATTTGTCCCATATATAATAAAAATAAAACTTAATTATATCTAAATAATTTATTTAAAAAAATTAACTATTGTTTACAATTGGGTGTTGTTAAACTCACACTTTTGTTTGTTTCAGGTCTCTATCATCCCTCGAGGTAAAGGTCTCGGTTATGCGCAGTATTTACCCAGAGAGCAGTATTTGTATACCAAGGAGCAATTGTTTGATCGCATGTGTATGACCCTAGGGGGGAGGGTTTCAGAGGAACTATTCTTTGGAAGGATCACAACAGGGGCCCAAGATGACCTCAAGAAGATCACACAGAGTGCATACGCTCAGGTGACTTCCATTGATAACTTACTGAGATATTTAATGATTGGTCCACTGACCAAAAGTTTATCTAGTGTTAGTTTTATACACCCGCCTTGGTGGCGTAGTTGGTGAACATGCTGGTTTTGTGTTGAGCTAGACTTACGAGGATGGGGAGATTGAGGTTCGAATCTTGGTTGGGTGAACTGGGGAGTGGCGTTTCTTAATTGGTTTTCCACTCATCCTCTGCAAATATGGCTTCACTTCCTCTAAACTCAACCTTCCCAATTCCTAATCTAGTAGTGTAACTAGTACTTAAACTTATAACCCGAATGGGTAGTAAGATGCGGTGCTAAATAAATAATTAATTAGTTTTATACAATATTAATCCAAGCTAATAAGTAACACTGTTAACAATGTATTTGTGAGACAAATAATTTAAAATCAGAAGAATATAAAATATTATTAATTCTTTTATAACGACTAATGAGACCCATTAACTAAATTATTATTTCAATTTTAAACATGTGTTTGGAAATTATGAAAAGGATAAAACTAATTAGTGAGGGTAGGAGTAAACGTCCAACTAAAGTAAGAGGAATGAAGCAAACTTGATATCAATACGTTATGGTTAACCTCTCTGGTCTTGGGGTAAAGTGCTCGCCTAAGAACCTGAATATCTTGGATTCATACTTAACCAGGGTCGACCAATTTTTCGTGAGCGATAAAAATCTGCAGCACAACTTCCTTCGGTAGAGAAGTAAAGCCGTTGGTCACTTGTCGATTGTGGCTTGTAAAATAACCCTGGAATATACGTGAAAATACCTTTCCTAACAAAATTGGTAGGCCCTTTCACTCTCGCTCATTGAAATTCTCGTGTGCTAATATAATCAGTCAGTTCAGAAAGTGCGCGTTAAATACCTTAAATACCTTAATAAAAAAAATCCATTGTAGTGACATCTTTCTTTCCTAAGCAGAATATGTCCCATCCAATTACATGCCAAAAATAAGAACCCGTGTTTTATCTTCCACAAATTCAAAATCCAAAATTTAAAATCATTATAAATATAAATAAGAAGCTTACTTTACTATATTATAGGGGTGTGCGAAGTCCACATTTTCAATTTGAAGCCAACTCGAATCAAATATATGAAATATTCTCGAAGCCGAATCGAAATTTGAATATTTTTTTGTTAGTGTTTTTACACTAGACAAATATATTATATTGTTGTTTACTAAACTTTATGTATTGAAATTACTTAGAAAATGTTTTATTGTACTTATATTTCATTTTTAATATAATAAATCAAGTTAAATTACAACTTACAATCCAATTACTTAGGATTTAAAAAAAAAATATATTGTTTTATATCTTGTATAAATGTCAATAATTGTCATAAATTGAGTATTTTAGTTGCCAATGTTTTATTGACGAAGCTTCAAAGCTGACATTTGTTTCAAAGTTTTGCACACCCCTACTATATTATATGAAGTTTTTTGTGCATCGTATCTTACTAATAGTTCAGGCTATCCACATATTTACACTAATGGCATAGGTTTTAGGGAAGGTATAGTTTAGAGGTAAATGTACCCACATTTGCTTGGAGGGAGAGTGGAAATAACATAAATCACACCTAACTGGAATTCGAATCCTGATATCCCTGTCATCAGCAATCAAAACTAATGTGAGTGATTCGTTAGACCATGTGACCATGGATGTAGAAATTCTTAAATTACTATAGACAATAAAAATGGCATTTAAATGTTAACAATTTTTACTATAATGCGTTCAGTATAATATTCAGACAATCATTTAAATGGTAAATTAATTACCTTTTGTTAAGTTCTGTAATTTACTTTTTAGGGCCAAGAATAAGTAAAAATGTTCAGATACAACATTAACATTAATTTACTCTTTACTTTTATTTGTGCCATGGGATCTTGTGACATTCTGCTAAGGTAGCTAGCGATGATTCTCGTGCTTAGTATTTTCCTCTATCCCCCATAAAGCTTTTTTCTCTTGTTTTACTAATTTGTTTCCCTCAATTTTAATATATCTTCCCAGTGTAACCATTTGTATTTACTTATTTTTTTCTTAGATTGTGCACTACGGTATGAACGAGAAAGTCGGCAATGTTAGTTTTGACATGCCACAACCAGGTGAAATGGTCCTAGAGAAACCATATTCAGAGAAAACAGCCCAACTCATTGATGGTGAGGTTCGTGACCTTATCAACAGGGCACACACCCATACAACAGAACTACTCACCAAACAGAAGGAAAACATTGTCAAGGTCAGTTATCTCTATATGAATGTTACTATTCTTTATAATGTTCTATTTTATTAATCATTAGGACAGCTCACACACATGATTTGGGGAGTTTGGTTGAAATGACCTTTTGAGGACCTTAACTAAAAGCAAAATAATAAAAAATTACTGTATTGACCTGACTATTACACACAGTTCTTCTCCTAAAATGTCCTTTTGAAAACTGTACTTGTATTATATGCGCAGCCTAAAAAAAGTGTGTCAATGTTGTAACCTTTGTTACCGTCATATCATATTTGAAATCATTTATTTTTCATGTAGAACACCTCAAAACTTTAGGGTCGTACTATATTCAATCCAATACAGCATGTGTTTATCTTTTAAATTGCTACATGGTAGAGCACCAGGACTCATTGCAGACATTTAAAAATTTTGCATTATTTAGGAAGTTGTTTCTCTCTTTAAGAAAAAACACATATCCATTTTTGAGGTATTTTGCTATATTTGGAAGAAGGTACAGTAAAGGTGGAGTGAACACAGTATGGCTCTAACAATAAAAAGATGGACTTCATAGCTGCCACTGGACAAGTAGGTAATGACTGCCTCTTGAAGAAAATTGATCGGTACCGCCAAATCCCGAACATCTGTTTCATAAAAGTGGTAACCAAAAAACAAACTTTTTCTCCCTTTTGGTTTTTGGTTGCCCACTTTTAGGAACATTTGTGCTCATATCACACTCCTCCTGATGAATTGTGCAGTAAGGATTGGTTTTCTTTTAGCGGAAGCCTGTGAACTGTGTTCTATTCATTGTATAAGCAATATTCTTTTTGTTTCCTTTTCTATCAATCTTTCCTTTACCTTCTTCCATATATAATAATATCTTTGGGCAGTCATGATATTTTCTATAAGATCAACCTCTTTGCTCAGTCGTAGCAACGTAATGTGTGAATTGTGTTCTTTTCATTATAAAATCCATATTGTGTTCGTCACCTTTTGTATGTTTCTATCCACTTTTCTTTTACCTTATTCCATATAACACAATATCATAAATATGTCATTTTAGGTGGCAGAACGGCTACTGAAGACAGAAATTCTGGCTCGTGACGACTTAATTGAACTACTCGGCCCACGACCATTTCCTGAAAAATCAACATATGAAGAGTTTGTTGAGGGCACAGGCTCCTTCGAGGAGGACACAACACTGCCAGAAGGCTTGCGAGAGTGGAATAAACCTCGTGACCAAGAAAAGGATGTACCTGTCACACAAAGTTCCACTGAGAATAAACCACCAAAAATAGGCCAATCTCCAGTTTGAATTTGCCATTCTCGCATGACCGTTATTGGATTTTCAGAAACTAGGCCTAAGCACTATCGTTAAATTTCATCTAAGCTATTGTTCAAAAATAGGACACCAGTGATAAATTATATAACTTTAAGGAAAACCCCTTTTGATATAAATCACTAGAAATATTTCCTTAAAATTATACTATTTATATTCATTTCCTTTTAGCCACTTGTGACGTCAAGTTATGTTTATTTGTGTCAATCTCAAGTATCGAATTGAACCGAACTTGTGTTATGTAAATAAATAAATATACTTGAAATGATGTGCACATGAGTATTTTTACAATGAAAAAAACATGTTTTAAAATCTAAAACTGCTTGTTTTTTAATAGTAAAAAAATATTGAGCCCTAGTAAATTGTAAGACTTAATTTCTAAATATTATAATTGTGAAAGTTATTGAACAATTACTTATTATTAAATTTAATATTCCTTAAATACAGCCTTTAAAAAGCATTCATGAATCAAGTTTGGTTGTGTAGATTTGGCAATTTATTTTTATGAAACATCCCCATTAATTTCATACTCATCTAGAGTTAACCAAACTGGCCCCTCACCAAGGAGTTAAGTATGAATGATTTTTAAAGATATAAATATTATCTGTCACTTCCAGGCCTGATTATCTATTTTAAGCTTTGTTGTAAGTTGACTTACTTTCTTTCCATTATACAGTATTTATTGTTTTTATGTTCTTAAGTCAACAACCCGAGGGTTAGTTTGATGTGATTAATAGCCATATAGCCCTGAGCATAAGCTCAGCACTTCAGCCGGTTAGTGTTTCCAGCACCATTTGGTAGAAATCACATGTATTACGGGAACTAAGAAAAGTGCATTGATTCCCTGCTGCCTTTCACACTTAATTTCTATAACGTAGAACAAAAGGGCATACTAATTTTGACAACCAAGTTATTTTCAGGTTTTTTTACATGCCACAGTAAACATGGCCCTGACGGTGTTTTACTTTCCCTCTTTAAGAAAGTTATAATACAGATTTTTATTGCTCAGGAAAAATTTGTCAAGCTCGGCTGGGTTTGAACCCATGAACATCTTGTCATGAGGCGAGCATTTATATTATTCTATTTATATGTCCAGTCATTCTTTACCAATTTCATTTCCCTCCATTTTGTTTTGTGATTTTTTTTAAATAGGAAATTGGTTTATACATTTAACCCTACATCAAGAATATATTTGATAGGACAACAGCTATGTAGAGGAATCAGTTCTAGTGACGAATCTCTAATATGTACAGTGGCATAAGTGTGAAGTGTAAACCGTTTATACTTTTTCATTGTAAAAGTCTATATTTGTTCCTATCACACATGTAAAAAATTACAAATTAATTATTTTGTACAGATGTTTTATATATTTTGTTGTGAATAAAAACTAATGTTAAAAGATTTTCTGTTATTTTGATCATATTTTCTTCATACTGCAAAAAAAATCTATTTGCTTTAGATCTAGTATTTAGCTGTGTTTAAGTGATTTTTGAAATTTATTTTTTAAATGTCGACATGTTTTGCATTTTATAAAATCCTTTGTCCATTCGGTATGACTAAGTAAAATCTATTCTCAACCTTTGAAATAGCCTGCTTTGGTGGCCACATGGTCAAAGGTGTCATTATTGACGCTCATGTTTGACTAAACTGCAGATAACAAAGAGATCAGGGTTCAAATCCCGGTTGAGTGTACTGAAGAAGTTTTTCCCCTATATTGTTTTCTATTTTACCCCCTTGCGAGAATGGGTACACTCCCTCTTTTAATTTTTTTTTTCTATTTAAACAAAATGTGTAACTTTATTTCACCATTATTTAAACTAGAATACTGAGAATTCCACTATAATATGATTTCCAGGTTGAGCTTTATTACCCACCTAAGTAAGGTAATATCTGTGGGGTAAGACACTCATGCAGACAAGTTCTTACTGGCCGCAACTGTCTTTATATCTAAAATGCAAGTTAGCATTGGTAATGTTTTGATATAACACAATTTTTGTAGTCCATGGGCTAGTTTCATAGTCAAGACATAGTGCGCCTAAAACCAGAATGGAATAGGCCAGTTGAATACACCTAGGTTTGGTTTCGGACCATGAATTTTGCCCTTAATGTGGTTTAAATTACGATTGATAACTCATACTTATCTCTAAGTGAATTAAGGTGGACATGGTTTCGATAAAACACTAATTGGAGGGGGGGG
>CABEEJ010000350.1:112879-164753 GCA_901482245.1 Timema douglasi
GTGGGGGGGGGGGGGAAAGTGCCTTTTAATGTGTAATATTCCTTTTAGAGTTTTATTTATAAACAAACTTGTTTTAACAGTAATTAATGAATCATAGGCACAAGGATTGAGTTATGTGAGGGAATGAAAATTAACTCGTATGTAGATTTAGAATAAATACTTGGATATTGTTTGGTTCTATTTACTGTGAATCCAATAAGTAGACTAAGTTTGTAATTACTAGGTAATGTTTCTTTGTAGTATTACATCTTTGTATGTTATGTTGTAAATATTGTAAAATATAGTTTCTTTGTTGTTTGAAATAAATGGGTTTTTTTTGTAACTATTTTATTTAAAGAATCAATTTATGGTGAAATGAAACTTGACTTATGGGGGTTGGGGGGCCTTGATCCTATCTGGGTGCACTGAAGTTTTTTTTTCATGACCATTCTTTGTCATTTTGGCGAAAGTCTAGGATACTGCAAAAAGCAATTATTGGACAGGTAGCATTAAAAACAAACACAAATTTTTTAAATAGTAACATTTTCCATAATAAACACAAAATCAACCAAGATTTACTTTAATTGATATTTTCAAATAAACCATCAAAAGTGACACATATAATAAGGATAGGGACATGATCAAATATTCATAATATAAAATAAATAAAAAAATTAAATTCACAGAAAAGTTCTTTATACATTTTACAATTTAAATCACATACATAAGTGCTAAAGAACAACATTAGTTTGTAGACTAGAACACAAAGATATGAAAATTCTGTCATTTACTAAACACCTAATATATATATTTTTGTTTAGTGTATCACAAAGTTTGAAATATAATTCCACATAATACTGCAAACGGATGGAAGGAAATGTCTCTCGTATTCATGGATGTCATGTTATCCATATCATTCACCATTGTATTATCATAGGAGAAATAAATATAACCATTCATTTTATTGTTAGAGGTACATATAGATCAAACACGTTTTTAAAAGTCGAGAAAACATGGTATATGTAAAATTTCAACATTCCCACATAATTTTTCCAGCAATTATTAAGTTACTATAAAAATAAAAATAGTAAAATAAAGATACAAGGTATGATTCAAAATAGAATTTTGATTCAATATCTAAGTGGGGGTGGGGAGTAGAAGGAAGTGAATCTCAATTTTCTATTGAAGTGCTCAAATTTGGAATATCCCTATGTATTCAAAGAACACATCTAATTACCATATTGGAGGGATTTATTTTTACTATCTATTATATTATTATTTGAACAAATCTGACATTTTTTTTGCTAAACTATAGGGGTGTACGAAGTCCACTTTACAATTTGAAGCAAACTCGAATCTGATATTCTCGAAGCCGAAATGAAGTTCTAATATTTTTTGTTGTCTTGTGATTAAAAAATATATTGTTGTGGACATTTATGTACTAATATTACTTGGAATTGTTTTATTACACAATTGTTTGTAATATTTTGTTTTGATCTGATAAATTAAGTTATTTTCACAACTTACAGGTCAATTACTTAAGGTTTTTTTTTCCATATTGAAATTGATAAGTAATGTTTACAACAGCTCAAAGTGGGATTAAATGACTATAGATTGAGTATTTTAGCTCTCAATGTTTTATTGTCAAAGCTGACATTTGTTTCGAAGTTAAGTTGAAGCTTCA
Organism: Timema douglasi; assembly: GCA_901482245.1. Taxonomy (NCBI): domain Eukaryota; kingdom Metazoa; phylum Arthropoda; class Insecta; order Phasmatodea; family Timematidae; genus Timema; species Timema douglasi. The sequence continues at coordinate 114,543 of CABEEJ010000350.1, forward strand.
CATACCCCCACTAAACTATATAAATAGCTAAATTGTAACCATGTACGTTTCATAATTTTATAAATTTGATATTAAAAGATGACTAAAGAGTTACTGCAACTACAATACCATGAATTAAATTGTATTTACTAATATTATTCTAAATGGGGAAATATATATATATTATGTTCTTAGGGTTTTCATGTGCAACAATTTAAGTATGTATAGAAAAAAAAAGTAGGTTCATGCTAAAAATAATATTTCAATAGTGAACACATTATAAAATAATATAAATAATTTAAATAAATTAACTATAAACCTTGTCATGATTTTTGAGTATTCAAAAATTTTATCCATACTGGGGATAACAGGGCTAGAAATATAATTGACATCTAACATTTGTCAATCAACGCAATAAGTAATTGCATTCATTCATTTATTTGGGATATTTGAAATTGTTGTTGTTAGAAGCTTTGTCCAGCAGGACTAAATCTCCTGGCTTCAACCAGTTACACAGTTATCTATCTAAAGTGGGATTTGCTAGTTCAGCATTCAGTCTTACGTAGAGTTGACTCCCCGTGCTCACGTTGCTCTCGTACCTGACTATCCAGGTGATTTACAGCCCCTAATACTTGGAACAAACTATCCATCAGCTGTCCAAATGTTTCATTAAGGTCTAGTTCTGTTCTTGTAACAACAAACATATCTGAAAACACAACACCAACACCTTACAATGGGAAAATTGTATCCAATATTATATCATTTTGTAAATGGCATCAGTTAAACTTAAGTTGGATTTTGACAGGAAGAAACTTATAGAACATACAAACATACTTTTTGTGACCATTGATAGCATTCTAGTATGTTATTGGTGTTATTTTCTAGGAATTGATAGTATCTATCAAAAGTAAGAGCTGCAAATAACATTACTTAACATAATTTACTATCAATTTTCTGTTATACCCTTCTTATGAAGAATGTACTGTAGGCCTATCTTAAAATTGCAACAATCCTGAATATATTTTATTTGAAAGGCAAAACAATAAACAGTATATAATACAATAAAACTCAACTATCAATAACATTATAAATTTCATCGTACATATGCTACTATAATATCGTTTTCAAATCAAACTTTATTTAACACCCATTTGGTTGAAAATAAGGTGGAATAGTATTTTAGTCTGGATACCAAGAAAGAAAACAAATTATTAAAATATGTATATCAAATATTTGCTATGGATAATACAATACCACTTTTATAATTTTCATAAATGCATTCAATTTTAAATGAAAAACTTATATCACAAATGACTTAGAACATAAAAAAAGGTTGTGATTTATTAAACCCTAAAGAAAACATTTACTCACCAGACTTTTCATGGGCCAAGCATCTACAGAACACATTAAGGATTCCTGTGATATCGTCATCTTCTTGGCAACACGGAAATACATCGCTAGGAAATGTACCCCTGCAAACCAAACAATTCACTCTATTATAATTTAATACATTCGTATTGGTTAACCTTTTATTTTCTTAAACACACAATTAAAAAAACTACAATAAATAGTTTCCAAGCTGCTATAAGTAAGAGAACCAAAACATTAGTCCTAATTATTGGTCTCCAACTAATTCAAATGGCGCAAGTTCAGACAATGCCATGATCGGGAGGTCCTTGACGCTAGTCTGTAAAAAATACTCATTATTTTAAGTATAATACTAGTGTCACCTGTTCCTTCGAGCAAAACAAAGCGCTGCTGCCCACTTCTCAGCATGTACCAGCTCCAATAATACTGTCTCCATCTCGTCACAACTGGTACCAGTGAGGGGAGAGGTGGGGGTGGGTGTCCTCTGGTCACCACCATCTTCCAGAACCTTCAGTAGATTTGCCTTTACTGCCGATACCTCTGCAGACACGTCCTGTAACTGAGTTCACAAACATTCACAATGTGAGAATGGCAAGATATGCCTTTCAATGATGATCTAATGAAGGGGAAATATTAAGCTCATGGGCCCAACATCAATACAATATTAAAATTCTCAATGTAAAAACTTTACTTTGTACACCCCTGGGCCTTTCAGGTTGGCTTCCTTCCATATAAAATTACTTAATAATGTTCCCACATTGTTTTCAATCATTTCAAACAAGGGGAGGTATGTGTGTGATCATGCACATACGTGAAAGTACATAAAGAGAAACCTTACATTTTTACTATTAGCTGTCGCAGCCAAGGCAGCTACCATTTTGTTTGAAGCCTCTATCAGTAGCAACAATTGAAAGTGCAGTTTGTACAAGGCTCGTCCAAGGTCTAACACCAGCTCTTCATTCCCAAGATCTGTCGAGTTCTCACCCAACATATGGAGCTTGATGATAGTCTTCACTGCATCAATGCACTAAACCAACAATCAAGACGCATAATCATTTAGCTCTATATAGAAGAAGGTACAGAAAATAGGGATAGGAACACTCAATCTGTGTGTCCCATTATTCTTTATCAATTTCCTTTTACTACCTTTGTAATATATATTTGGAAAAAGGTAGAGAAAGGGGGGGATGAAAAAAACAAATAAAAGGGAACTAGCACAAATGGCTTTTACAATGAAAAGTAAAACATAATTCACACTTTACTTTGCTGCCACTGGACAAAGAGGCAATGGCTGCCTCTTGGAGAAAACCTATCATTACTGCCCAATCCCTCGAACTACCTCATGTGTTTTTTGGTCTTCCTCTTTTATGAAGTTGTGTTGCATGTTTCACACTCCTTTATGTGTTTCAATAGAACAAAACCTAGCTATAGTGATTTGGTGGTAATGATCGATAATTTTCAAGAGGCAGCCATATAAAATGTGAACTACTACTTCTCATTGTAAAGGTCATATTGTAATTGTTTACTTTTATTTGTTCCTATCAGTCTTTCCTGTACATAATTCCATAAGTAACATAACATTATCATATGTAATTTTCTTAACCATTAACTGTTCCAATGATCTAAGAGACGTACTATGTACCAATATTGACATATACAGTGTTGGGTAATGGAGTAGCAGAATAGAAGCAGAATTCAAGCCTGTGAAATGACATTTCTGAGAATTACTATAGGAGGGACAAGAATGGACAGGATGAGAATTGAGAGAGTGAGAGGAATATTAAGGAGGAGCAATGCAGGACAGGCTAGAGGAGGCACGATTAAGGTGGTATGGACATGCAAGGAGAATGAAGGACAATGCCAGATATTTAAGTGAGGGTCAGGAGGCCAAGAAGAAGACCAAGGGACAGGTGACTGGGGAATGTGCAGATAAATGTGGAGGAGAGGACTGGGTCATTGTGGAGGAGTGGTGGGGAGAAATGAGACGTTGGAGAGGCTTGTGTTCCAAACCGACCTGGCCAGTGGCTGAAAAATGATGATAATGATGACGACAACTAGGTGTCCAATTTGAAAAATTATAATTACCTTTTATGTATTTGTAATATTAGACGAAATATATAAAATGGCAATATGTAGAGGGATTTGTACTTCTTTTATTAGAATATTATTTTAATTCTGATCCATAATTTATAACGCATGTTAAAATACTTAAAGTGCCAAACTTGTCAACTTACTAAATAAATAATGGATAAATAATAAAATGTTTTGATGATTAAATACATATAATTTGTGAAAGGATCTTGAAGATACAGTCAAGTACACGATAAACCAAATTTATAAGTTTTAAATAATATATTGTTCATTAAAAATAATCTTTCCGGAATATGGGTTGTTAGAATAAAATGAAATAAAACATTTGAATAGTCTTACAATGTTGAATAGCAGTGGTGGTTATTAGTTTTCACTTTGTTGCCACTATCATATTACTTATGAAAAATTAAATACAAAACAACACTTTAGTTTTTAACCGATTCAGGAAGGTTATTAAGGTCAACTAGATTGATGTACTTATTGGACCCACCTCGGCGGCATGGTCTCTGCGGTCCAGGAAAGTCTCCCGGTGCTCCTGTATCTCCAGCATACCAAACCTAAGCAGCTCGTTGAGTCTAGAGTTGGAGAGAGCATTGGGCCCCAGCCAAACATGCGGGGGGTCAGCTCGTGTAGTCAGTAGCTCTGTGAGAGTCACCAGGCGAGAGCCGAGCAATGCAGCACCTTGGGATGGGGGACCTGCACCACTACCTATAAGGTAGTGACAGGCTTTCTGCGTCAGACTCACTGCCTTGCTGCATACGTCCTGCAACACACCCATACATTAGTACACCAACAAGATTCACTAACCAAGAGGAAAGGTGAAAAGGAAAAGACGGGCATCATATTTATAAAAGTGGATCAATCTTATACTATGGTAATAAAAATTATCGAGAAAATATCAGGGGGGCCAGGGAGATAAAAAAATTAGGTTCAAGTTACATACCAAGGTTACTATTGCCCATACTAACCTTGGTATGTAACTTGAACCTACCTCAACCTCAACCCTATCCCAATTGTGTGATTAGTACATATGCATCCAACCTAAACAGGCAGTGAGATGCATCACAACAGAAAAACCACTAAATTGTACAATGTTTCATTGTTGTTGGAGTGTGTCCAACCTTCATAAGTCGATGCAACAACTGGAAGATGTCGAGAGGTGATGTTGGCAACTGGTTTAGTAGCACCTGTATCTGCAGTCTATAGCTCTCATCAGTATCATCACGCATCATGGGGCGAAATGCCATCAATGCTGACAAGTTGGGTGATGCGTTACATGGAGTGACATCTCCTAAGTCTCCAGCACTTGACCCACTGTAATATGACGAAATTTACTCTAACACTAGTATTACACTTTTTATACACACACTATTAGTACACCAAGCATATTAATATTGTCAGACCAACATAGTGTTAGTACTGGAATAATGTTGAGGGAAAGATCGAGATTTGAATCCTCGTCAGGTGTACTAAACGTGTTTTTTTTACTAAATGGTTTATCACTCTCCTTCCAAGAAAATGTGGTTCTATATCACTTACAATTCTACCTTCCTAATACCTAATCCATTTGTGTAATTAATGGATGCCTACAGCCCTAGAGGGAATTAAGAAGTAGTGATAACAAAAGATGATTGTCGGCAGTATAGTAAGCGTTTATGAAAAAAAGATTCTTTAGTTTTATCTACACATTTTCTGAATGAAATAAAATGATATTTTAACCAACCACAAAATTACATTATCAAAGCCAATGATACCTTTTGAGAACTACACTATACCAAGAAGAATTTAATAAAGATATTTGTTCAAGGATAGCAGTATGAAAATATGAACAATGTTCCTTCATAATCTTCTGATTATATTATTTTATAAACTTATAATAAACAATATTAATCTAATGGTCACAATAACAAATTTAATGCTAATACTGGAAACAACTTACGATGTGTCAGAACGTGTTCCAGAGTCTCGGCGAACTCTATGATGTTCACTTAGGCTTAGAGACGAGGGAGGGTAGACACCACTGCCCCCTGCGGAGCCCCCTCCAAACTCAGGAGCAGCGGCTATTTCATCAAGAGGTGACTCTGATCCTACTTCATCATCTGAAGATTCCTCAGCGACACCTCGCTACAAAAAAACATTGGTGTCTAGCATAACTTGGCAGTGAGGTACAAATATTGAAAGTCAATTAAGTACATATTTATTATAAATAGCATTTACACTAAATCAAATTCAGAACATGTAACCTTTGTTTACTTTGTAATTCCACTATGCTATAGCTTATAAAATAAGGTCATAGTTTAATATGTCGAGGTAAAATTGATACACTCCACCTAACCTGAAAGGTAGCAAGCTTACCATGACAGGCTACACAATGGTCAGCTAATAAATTATGCCAATGCCCATGATGTAATTCGTCAAGGTAAACTGAGTGTTCCAACTAAATTATGAATGTACAACGAAATATTAAATATTTTAAAACACAATACTCACCCTCCTTTTATTGAGAATGGGTGTTTTCTCACTGATACTCTCCTCCAACTGGCGGAGACTGGGTTCATGCTCAGTCTCACCGTCACTCAATGGCCGTCTACGTACACCCCAGTTGAAGTTGTCTGTACTCTCACCCTAAATAATAGGAGCAGTGTCAAATCAAACAATAGAAAGCAACTTTCAGCCTTTAAGTTTACATGGACAAACTAGAAAATCTAATGTCTTGGCAGTTAATTATTTTTATTTTCCTACCTTACTCTCATCTATACTTCACTTCTCACACACACTTGCTGTTGTCTGCTCCTACCATCTCTTTCTTGGTCTTCCTTGTGGTCTTTTACCTCCAGACATTAACTCCATCACTACCCTTGGTATTATTAATAGGGGTGTGAGAAGTCCAGTTTTTCAATTCAAAGAAAAGTCGAATCGAATAATATGAAATATTCCCAAATCCAAATTGAAGTTCAAATATTTAAAAAAAAAAGATTAACATTGGATAAAAATATTATACTTTGTATAGTTTTATAAATTTAGATATTAAATACAATTTCAAAAATATATTTAAGAGGTAATTAATGAATCTTGTCTTAAAACAATAAATTAAGTTATTATCACAAAATTTAATCCAACTATTTTATGCAATTTTTGATGAAAATAACAGCAGAATATATATATATTGGCCAAGATTTATATTTGTTGAATCTGGAATTCAACTTTAGAATCAAAGTGGAAGCAAATAACTATATGAAGACAAGTCCAAATTTTCAAAACTTCGCACACCCCTAATTATTTCATTTTCCATTCTCATTATGTGTCTATGTGTCAGCCTTGATTCCTCCACACTCACAAGTATCTTATGCAGACCAACTATTGCCCTAGTGACAGCTAGCATGCTCCTTAAAAACTTTATTCCTATTGGTTCAATCTTCCTTATCTTTCTAGCATCAAATGTCTAGGTTTCTGTAAAATTTGTAACCAAGGATACAAAGTACATCCTATACGCCACTTGCTTATATTATGATGCAGTATCTAAATGAATCTGGCAACGGACAATCTTTAAAAATTATTCCATACAGACAAGTATAACTGAACCACTAACCTCTACACTCTCACTTTCATATTCCAGAAAATCGAAATCCTTGAAGACACCAAATTGTTCAGTGGCTCCTTCGTCTCTGCGTGACCCACCAGACAAATCGTTGATTGGGCCAGACATTTCCTCTGTAGATGAAGCCATGCTCGACTGACGTTCTATCAAGTCCGAGTTTTGGCTGAATATCACCTGGTAAAAAATATATAACTATAGCTAGAATTACAAGCATTTACATTTAAATTAAGTTTTATAGCTAGCTTTAAATTCTATAGGAACTTTAAAACAATACATCTAATTTGTACAGACTCAATAAGTGAGACATGCAGATTTGTTTCATTCAACCATAAACCATCTAATAAAAACATTTACAAATGCTAAATAGTGTGATATACTGTTTGAAGAGTGGGGTGCTCAAACTAAGGCTCCCAGATTATAGAGTAGAAATATAATACCATAAAGACAAAGCAATAATATTCTGTATTCTAAAGTTAATCAAAACAAATTTAAAGTTTTGAATATGGGCATATTTTTAAAGTAATATTTAAAAGTTTAACACATGGCCTTTGATCTTGAAAAGTAGATTTTGATACCTGAAATGATAGTATTTTACTGTATTTATTTGGATTGTGGTCCCCCCCTTGAACTCACGCCCTTTAAAAACTAATACTAATGAAGAACAATGAGTATGGTATAATTCTTACATAGCTCAGTCATAAAATTTCAGTAGGATGAAATCATAAAATATAAAAGATGGACATCTGGGAACCCAAGCGCAAACTATGATGTGTATATGAAGAACTATACTTAAAACACCACACCACAACACAACAAAAGAAATATTATTTTTCCAATAAAAAACAACAACTTTGACACGTTTAAATATTCTACTACTTTGAAAATTTCATTATGATTAACAATTGATTAGTTAAATTACAAAACAATTATATAAAATGAAATATTAGTAAATGAATGAATTTAAATCACCTAAAATGAATCAAGAGCTTGTATGGAGATCAAATCAAGTTTTGATTCAACACTTGCTTTATGTACCTTTTAGCCCAGTCACATAAAGAAAAATAGCGGGACATCAGACTGCAAGTTGTGAAACTCGGTATAAATGTTCATTTTGGCATTACATTGAAGCAACTAAAAGTCCTGATGTGTACCTGGTGAGCTAACATTGCCATCTTGAAAAATAGGTGCAGTATTTAAGGTTTTTCACGTATATCACGGTAACGGTCAACTTTATTGAGATGGAGGCGTTTATACAAAATAAAAATAACAAAATTTATCACAAAAAAAGTTAGAGATATATTTATTGTAGGCTGTACAGTTTAATAACTATATTGCTACAAGCTTACGGTGAAGCTTAGAAATAAGCAGAAATCCTTTTCGATAAACTCCAGTTTTGTTTTGTAAATTGCTGTTAAACTGTAAGAAATTGACTATATTTATAGTCACCCCAAGAAAGTTCGAATAATGAAAAATAATAATTACTTATGTATTGCCAGCCTTTGTATGAAATATATAGTGTATACAGTGGTCATCCTTGTTTATTCTACAATATTATCTTCATCAACAAAGAGTAAGGGAAATGAGGCAGCATCATCATGCTCATCAAAGTCAAAGTGTATAGTCAATGAAATGACAAAATCACCGTCCTCAAAATCTGGATTATTCTGTTCCTCTAGACAGCATTGAGTGTTAAGGCAGAAACTCCATGACCATATCCACAGATAGCTGAGCATATAGGTCCAGCTTTTCTGCACTTAGAGGTTGATGTGTATCGTTACTTGAAATTTCACAAAATCATGGATAGCAAAGAATCCGAGGTAGCAGCTAGCTTGACTCTTCGGTACTGGTACGAGGGCATTGCTAGTCTTCTTCCATCTCCAAATTTCAGAACATCTTTCATTTCTCAACTTTTGTACATGATGGTACACTTGTAAGCAGTGTTGTATGGTGACTGCTTTGGTTTGTGGTAGAGAAGAAGTCAACTCAACTTGTTTATGAGTAGTAGATGTAGCAAAACTATTATATCGATGATTATTTGAAGACGTCTTCATAGTAGGTGCACCATAAAAAGCTAGAACGAAACGTTCTCCCACTAGAACATTTCTTTGCATGAAGTTTCAATGCTGTATAAAGTCTCTGCAACATCTTGTAAACATGGCCGATCCTTCAGTAGCTTAAAGCTCTACAATGTATCCTTTTTTGGAAAAATATGAAGTCGCGTCACACCCTTCGATTGCATGCAAATAAAGAATAGTAATCTTTAATCCAGTAGAGAATTGTAGGTCGCGTGAAGAATACATTTTTTTCCCACGTCTAGTAAGTGAATACATAACTAAAATACGATCGTTTTGAGGGTTAAGCATACTCGTTTTCGTTAATTTACATGAAAATCATGCACTGTTTAAGTAATTATGCTTAACATGTGAGACTTTTCTATCTTTATTTTATATTAATACCTTAATTTCAATAAAGTTGACGATTACTGAGATACAAGTGAAAACCAGAAAAATTGCACCTATTTTTCAAGATGATGCCATTAGCTGATTAGGTATATATTATAACTTTTAGTTTCTTCAATATAATGCCAAAATGAACATTTATACCAAGTTTCAAAACTTTGGGACCAATTTAAACTATTTGTAAATATTTGGCTAATATGAATGGACTATTTTTCATATACAAAAAACCTTTATCTACATTTCCAAAATATGAAATACAGATTCACACCATACAAATTTTAATCAACTGCACCAACATTAGTCTATATAGAGTAAAGAAAAACACATTTTAAAAACCAACTTATTCACACCTGATTACTAGATCAGAGTTTGTAACACTCATCATGCAGCCAACCTTACTAGTTTCAAAAGTTTAACATTAAAATTATTTTATTTTCATATTTATTGTAATATTTATAGTGTTATCATAATACCAATATTCAGGTAATTAAATAGTATTATATATAATGACATTTAACACAAGTGTACAGGCTAGTTTTAATAGGAAGAGCCTCTTTGAAAACACCAAAATATTTTTCGGGGCTCAACATTGATCACATTTTACTATATTATTAGTGTTATTTTATAGGTATTGATAATATTTATCACACGTGTGAATAGCAGATCATATGATATGACGTATGAATACATGAAAGTAGATATAGTAACTTTTCCATCAGATAAGGCCTCCTCCTATGAAAACTGGAACACAACTATTTGCGTTTAAGACCGTACTAGAAGTTAGCTTAGAATTACTAGTAACTCGCCTGCTTTCAAACCAGTTTCTTGGCTTCTGAAGCTCAATATTTTTACACTGCTAATAGCATTCAAGGCCTTTATAGAGATCACAATTAAGTCATGCAAACTAAAATGAAAAGCATACACACGTATGTAAAATTTATAGAAATCAACTTTTAATGATATAAAGTTTGGTATAGGAGCTAGACCAGAGAAAAAAAAAAAGTAATATCAAACAAAAAATGGGACAAAGCTTGCAACACATACTCAACTGAATTAAAACACTATGCATGCATTTCATATCAAATATAATATAATAATTGCTTTCAAGATTATGGAGCTACACGAATAAAATAAAATAAAATAAAATGATTTTGGGTACAGTGAAAAATAAAATGATGAAACTAGTACTTAACTTTGTGAATCAAAATATGAAACTAAACGATTATGTGGTAAAAGTAAAAAATATTTTGGTTACAGTAAAAAAATAAAATTATTGGGTACAATACAGTTGATATTTAATTCATAGATACAGCCTGTGATCAGGTTGGTTCTATTAACCATAAATATTAATCACCCCAATTGACAAGAATGTTACAAATCTAACACATAAGTACCTACTTTACGAGATGAGTCAACACAAATTGCAACATGACTTCAGAGATTGTACTTATGAGTGTATTGTGCTTTGTGCAAAAACTTGTTTGGTGCAGGTTATTACAATAGCTTACAGAATATCAAAAATAGTGAAATACCATCAGTAGAGCTAGGTTCCTATCATCAGCAAATTGGACATAAAAAAATGAAAGATTTCAGACAAATATTAATAGGACACCTTAAATCCAAGCAGATATTATGAGGGCTATAAAATGTCTATGTTATTATTAATTATATCAATATTATTTGTTGAGTGTGTGCGTTCAGTAAATTTAAACACACATCTTCTCAAACTTTTTGTAAGGTTGGCACCTTTTGATGCATCCCCTATATTCTGTGTCACTCGTAGTATGAAACATCCTTATATCCCCAAGTTAAGAGTTAGTAAACTTTTAGTTACATAAAGTAAAGACACTATTTTGGGAATAAAAATTTACTGTAGAAACACTAATTAAGATCAACAAAAACAATAATATTGCTATGATAAAATACTTATGGAATTGATTATAAATTTTTGCAACATCTCTAGAGAACCATTATCGCACCCGCTTTATGAACTACTGATCTATATGAATTGAAATTATACTATTAGTAGTTCTCCTAACAATATAACTTGCTCCTTTCATTCAAAAAATGTAAAGTACAAAGGCCATTTGTAACCTAGGAATTGTTTTTTTATAACAGTTTTGTTTGGATCTCAATCTCCCTATCATAAGCAGGCCAATCTAACATAATAATGATGACTTAGACCATTTGACCATGAAGCAGGTCACAAATTGATGAATTTAGCCCAAATATCTTATGGTGTTGATTTAAATTTGTGGTTTTCAAACTATATCCATCTCATATAGGTTCACACTTTTGTTTATTTCTATCTGCCTTAGAAACTTTAAACAAATAAATGAAAACAACCTGCCAATAAGTCATCGATTCAAAGTGAATCGTGCCTATTCTACATTTTATTTACCTTGAAAAGTAGCAGCCTTACCACAAACTTCACCATAATACACAAAGGTAAGATTTCTTCCTTTCATGATAAACTGAAGATACATAAATCATTGATATAAATGTTGGTTAAATTCTTATTTAATCCAAAACATATTTAGATAGTTAACTTTCAAATAAACTGCAAAAATATTTTGTCTTACTATAAAAGTTAAACTATCATCCCTTAATCCACAGCGAATAATCATTCATTATACAGAATAGCATCCAGGCAGGCTGTCCAAAACAGATCAAAGGTCAGGAACAACAAGGGAGGGGTCGCAAGTGGCACTTATATTTATATTAAAATACTTTATTTTAAAATAACTAACCCTTATTGTTTATGGCAAAGTGTGGGCGAAAACCTTCAAACTAAGATCACATTTTAACAAGTTACCTTTTGGAATATATATATATTTTTAGAATATAATGCAGTAAATTAAACTGTAAATATGAATATTTACTATTAGTTAAATTAATAGACTGAATTAACCTATTAAGAATTTATTTTAGAATATAACATTTACTATATATTCTCAGCCTTTATTGATAGAGCTGTGTAAAAAAAGGTCCTAACAGTATATAGTAGAAAATAGTGAAAATATGACAAATTTTAAAACAACAACATGAGTGAACGCTATAAAAACTTCTCGTAATAAAGAGAGAGAGTGAAGGCAAAGCAAATAAACAAAATTTCCCTTTCTACATCACGTCTGATTGGTGTAGATATGGGTCTCAAAGCATGCTTGAACCACTGCAAGCCATTTTAGTATACATATATAGAACGTATCACAATACGTCTTGAAATGATTAACAGTGATTAAAATTATGTTCAAAAGTTCTTTGTTTATTTATTTTAAACTGAAAAAAAAGTAAGTGAAATTTAATATAATAGATTTGATTTAGTTCATTAAGAAGATGTGTAATCATGTTGTAGCTAAATGATCAGTAAACAGATTCATTAGTAAATTGAATTATTTTAAGTATCAAACATTGCGGTAGCGATGCAGAGCAAATACACTAACAATGTCTTCCCCCAAACAATTTGTATTTGCCAAATTGGAACGAAGTTTATTTAAAGAATATTAATAAATCACAAACTAAATAAATCTTGTTTGGATTATATATTAGATTTTGTTATGTGGGCTCCAAGATTAAAAAGAACAAAGAACTTATGAGATTCCTCTGTACTACAAAACCAAGTAATATTTATGATATGTACAATTCTGGAGTCATGCATATATCCCGCCACCAAAAGCTGAATACATTTAGCAATATGTGACGTGAATTTTATAAGTGTACACAATTTTTAGCTTGTGTCATAAAAAGCATAATATAATATGTCGTCATTAAGCAGGTTTACCTTATTAATTGTGTTAATAAAACCATCCTAGATACAGACACGGCACAACCACCCACATACGGAAAACAAATGAGAAAAAGGCCAAATGTTAGAATCCATCTGGTTATTGTTATGATGAACTTAAATTTACAAGAGAGATTTTATACCCAAGTAAATGATTGTATTTCATAAATGATAACACATTTATACATAGTCTAGAAATTATAGATTAATATATAAAAGCTTTCAAATGCAGTTAATGTGAATATTGAGAATGAAAATTAAGTTCACATTTTGTTTAGTAAGAATTAGTAAATCAATGTAAAGTTAAATGAAATGTTCAGGGGTGTGAAATACATTATGATGAACAGGAAAAAGTAACATTACTTTTTACTATGCATGCACTGGAAAGATTATTAAACATACTAACATCCAAAATGTTTCTAGATATAAAAAAGTAGAATAAACATTTATAGAAAACCTCTTTTTTACTTAATGAGGCAAATTTGAATAGATGGAAGAATGCGCAAGAAAGAATAATAGCAACAAATAGAAAGACAAACACAATATGGCAAGGAAGATAAATATTACATTTTTTTTGGCGGTATACAGTGAAAACATTTCACTGTTTTATTAGTGTTATTTTGTGTGTGTGTGTGTGTGTATATATATATATATATATATATATATTGATAATATCTATCGAAACTAACAACTGCAGGTTACACAATTTGACGTATGAATACAGGAAAATTAGCTCTAGAAACTTTTTTGGCTGACTTGCTGTGAAATTTGGTTTCTAAAAATGATTGGCTATTAAAGGAAATTATTCACTACTGTCTAATTTATTAATCTAGTTTTCATTATATAATAAATATTTAAGATGGAGTGTGAGGTGCTCAAACTAATTCTGTATCAGCCATGACAAGTGTCAACTAAGTTCCTCTTTTCATTGTGCAACCTGTTTTATTTGCTCGTATCTTTCTTTGTGAACCACCTTCTATACAAAGGCCTACTGTTATAGTTTTAGAGAAAAAAAGATTTTCACTTTAATTTCATCACATATCCTGTTTTTATCTTTGATATATTTTTTTATTTTCTCCGATAAATGTGTCCTGCCATTATATGTGATTTTCCTTTCCCCTTTTATATTTTATTTTGGTTTCAAATTTTAAAATAATCATATTTCACTTTTCTACTTTAACCACTGGGCCAGTTTTTTTCAAGCCATAATATATTTTACACTACCAGCTTGCTAGGCCTGTCGTAGCTCCTGAAGAATATTGATAAGATGACATTTAGGGCCAGTTTTGTTGTCAGACTCAGTACACCTAAAGTATGGTGCTACACAATACATGACGACACCTACCTAGATCCGAATGGATTGGGCCAGTTTTATATATCATTCCATGGGCCAGTTTTGCATATGAAACTGACCTATTTCATTCGAGTCCAGGTGGGTATCATCTTGTATTTAGTATAGCACCACACTTGAGAAGTAACAAGCTTGACTATGAAACTGACCCTTTAGGTTGTGGGCAGGCAGTTTACTTAAAGAGGCAACCATTATCACATTTCCTAGTGGCAGCAGTGTATAATGTGATATAAATATCTCCTTTCAAAGTGCAAGATATATTTTATGTGTTTGCATTTTATTTGTTTCTGTCATGATTTACTGTGCATTCTTCCATACACACAAATAAAAATATCATTGAATAACTTTCTAAAATACACAATATAAGACAGTGAAAAGCTGTTCATGCAAACATTATAGAGTCTTTAAAAAATTTGAAACATTATTAGCAAACATACTATAGATTATATTGGGAAAGATATTCTGAAAAATTTCTAATTAAGAAAGATTTCATTATATATTTTTATCTTAATCAATAATAGAAAACAAATATTATCAATATATGGTGACATATTATTAATAAGAGGTGTACAGCATGTGCATGGGCTGATTACAAAATCAATTACTTTCCATATAATAAAAATCTAAGAAAAATAAGTAAACAAATAAAAACTGTTTCTCAAAATGCTTGGTATTTTATTATTTACACGTAGGTATTCATTAGATCTTAATTTAATCTTACGTATCAAAACTTAGTTAAAATAAGATAGGGAAAATGGTTTTTCTCTGAATTAAATTTTGAAATTTATATTAAAAAATATTTATTCATTTTGTTATCATTCAAAAAGAGACGTAAAAATGATAACTGTTTAAATTAATCTTTCATGTAGCTTATACCTTACCCTTATAAACACAACCTTGTACACTCTTAGCAATGCTATGACTGATGCCCAAACTCAATTCAAAATTGTACTATTTTGAACAAGGTATGATTTGTGTAGCCCTGTCCTCTCAGCTACATATATTTTATGTAATGCATAAAATATTAGGGTGATCAGAATATGGTGAATATTTTGTAATAAAATCATCAGGGGGGATGGACTTTTCAAATACTTAACTATATTTGAGGATTAAAAAAATATCGAATGGTTTTTTTCTCCCCAATTTGAATCTTAATATTTTATTATGTTGACGTAATTTAAGGAAAACCTAACAAACTGACAACCCCCCCTCCCTCCATCCACTTAGAAATATCAATTTACCACTTTATAAGAAAAATGAAAGATCATACCAATCTGAGAATTTAAGCATTTATGCTTATTAAATTTTCTGATTCATATTCAGATTTAACTATCTGCAATATTTTTTTACTTTCTCGCTATCTTACAGGTAGAAAAAGTATTGTGATCGTCAAAACAAATGACCTCGAGATTATGATGAATTTCGACGTTTCATGACCTCTGAATCTGAAAAAGTGGTTTTTGAATTTCCACCTGTCTGTTTGTCTCTGTATCTCCAGCCTAAACTATTTTACTGATTGGGCTGAAACTTGGCATATAGGGTTTTCATAGGGTTGCCCCGAGGGGTTTTTGGAATTGAATATCCAACCCTAAAATTAAGGATAGTTTTCTGAAGGGCAAAAAGAGAAAAAAAGTCAATTTTACCAAAATCGGCTCTAATGATTTTGATTAAATTTCATTTCAAAACATTTATAAATATTCTAAACAAAATGGCTACTTTCAATATTTCAGTAAAATGAGTTTAAGGGTTCTGGTCTGATGCCTAAATTCTCATTTTTAATCATTTCTCCAAAACTATATTTTTATAAAACCAATAACTTTCAAGATATATGCAAATTTATATATATTTTAACTTTTCAAACACTAAAGGCATTGCGACTGTAAAAAAATCTAGCCTGAAATGTTGATGGATGTCGACGTCTCAGGACCTCCGAACCTTAAAAAGTGGTCTTTACAATATCGTGTGTCTGTGGGTCTTTTTAACCCCAAAATTAAGAGTAGTTTAATAAAAAGCGAAAAGAGAAAAAATCGATTCTCAAAACTGACTCTAACGACTTTGGTTAAAACTCGTATCTAGGTGTTGATTAAGATTATAAATAAACGGGCTATTTTCATTTTCCCATGAAAATGAATTTTAGGGTACTTTATGGACGTGAAAATTTCCGTAACTCGGCAACTATTTGAGATACTAAATAACTTATCATTGCAAAACTGTAATACTATTAAAAATAAAAAACTTTTATATGAATTATATTTTTATAAAACCAATAGTTTCTAAGATATTGGCAAATATATTAATACAACTTTGTGAGCTTTAGTTGTAAAGAGATACTACTTAGGTTTTACTTTTAACGCAATAATTCTCTATGCCATAGAGTAAGAAATGACAAGGTTCTCAAAAAGTGTATGTTCTCTTTCTTTCAACCTCTTAGTTTGTACAACAATGATCTATCTCTATCATTTTAGATTCAATAGTCAATATTTACCTATTTTATTGGCCAAAATTTATAAATGAGGAATTTAATAGCAATGCAATAACCATAAGATGTGCAACCCCTAGTAAAATGTCTAAAATTTTAAACCAGAAGTCAACATTTTAATACAAAGTGTTGACCCTTAGCAACCAAATATAAATATTTTTACTTTCTCGCTACCTTACAGGTAATTGAACTCGAGATTTTGATGGATGTCGACGTCTCATGACCCCCCGAAGCCTAAAAAGGGTTTTTTGCAACACCTTTTGTCTGTCTGTATAACCCTATAATTAATAGCAGTTTAATAGAGGATGAAAAGAGAAAAATTCCATTTTCTCAAAATCGGCTATAACAATTCTATTGCTCTCATTTTAGACCCAATAGTCAACAATTAACTATTTTATTGTTCCTTTTTCTCCTCTTTTGTTTCTTTTGGTTTTCTCTTTTAGGAAGTTGCGTTGCGCGTTTCACACTCCTCCCTGATGAGTTCCGATAGAATTAAACCTAGGTCGGGGGATTGGGCGGTGACGATCAATTTTCTTTAAGAGACATCCATTACCTCTTTGTCCATTGGCAGCAGTGTAAAGTGTGAACTGTGTTCTTCTTTTCATTGTAAAGGCCATATTGTGTTTGTCCCCCTTTTATATGTTTCTATCCACCTTTCCTGTACCTTCTTCCAAATATAATACTATTTTATTGTTCAAAATTTATAAAAGAGAAATTTAAGAACAATGCAATAACCATAATATGTGCATCTCCCAGTAAAATGACAAAAAATTTAAAGGAAGTCGAGGACCCAATATCGATATTTTTTATTGGTCCAAATCTACAAATGAAGACGTTACTTCTTTAAAAATTGAATTATGAGATTTAAAAACATGAGTAAAAAATGTTTTACGTATGTCTATCGAAAAATTTGTTTTGGGGTTTGCTGGTGTATATTATATTACGAATTTTGAGTAAATATCTCCATTTCTGAACAATAGATCGAGAAAATTCGTGCGAAGTCCTGTACCATATATTTTTTTATGAGGTGTATACATTACTAATATAAAGTGTTTGCTTTGTTCTTCTTTACATTCAACAATATTTATTAAGATAAAGTTAATTCTATGGGCCAGATTCAAAGTCAGACTTAGTATACGTCAAGTAGTGTGGGACTATACTAAATACAGGATTACACCTGCATAGACCAGAATGGAATGGGCCAGTTTAATATGCGAAACTAGCTCATTCCATTCAAGTTGTACAACCTAATTTCACTAAAGATTGAATTTAATTTATAAATATTCTTAAATGTTCTTTATTAAACAATTAAAATGTTTTTCAAAGATAACTGACATAAGTTGTGGCTGGCTGAAAATAAAATTAGAGTGACAGCAAGCCACACCTTTCATCGATTAGTGTGTTACCAACAAAATATATGTTTGTAGCCAATAAAACTTAAAACATTGTGACTTGAACTCAACCTCCTTTTTAAAATAATATTTTGTTAGCAGTCCAAGAAATTGTCATCAGTTTATATTATTACCTTTACCTTTAGATATTATGATGATGTAGCGTTAATGTATATATTCCATTCTATCATAACAATAATTTGTTTTGCCTATTTTTCTTTTTTACATTGTTGTGTGGGTCTTGTATCCCACTTTCAAGATATTGTGTTGCACGTTAACATTATTTCCTGCACAGTTCTGATATAACAAAATGTAGGGTAATGGATTAGGTGGTAATGAGCAATTTTCATCAAGAGGTGAGCCATTACCTGTTTGCACAGTGCAAAGTTCAAGAGTGAACTTTTGTTCCTATTTTTATTATGATGCACATATTGTGTTTGATCTTATTTGTTCCTATAATCCCTTTCCTGCATCTTCTTCTATGTCTGAGAATATCATAGAGTCTCAAATCCTATATTATATGAGGTACTTCCAAGAGATATTAAAATAGGTATTATACAAAAAATAACACTACCTTAACTTGTGATAATATAACTATAAAATCTATTTTCAAACAATGTTTTAAAAATTATTTAGGTCAAAACTAATTTTATATATACTTGCACATTTTAATGTCAACAGTTCTAGATAAACCTTGGTTTGAATATTTTCTCAACCTTTGTTTTAGTGGGTTTAAAAAACAACAACTAAGTGTATCATCAAGGTTATTAATTACTTAACTCAAGGTACAATATAGGTAGTTTAAAGGAAATATAATACAGAGGAGTTGATAAAAACAAACAAAGGAGGAGTAAGATCCAAACTAAACCTTCCTCTATCTTTTTAATAGCCATTAACTTAAAAATAGTATATGGAATAGTAGTAAACTCTGTTTGCGGAAAATATATGAAATTGAGCTTATAACTCACAGATGGACTCTTTGGAAGACCCACACGCTGGCCACATGTTGTTAGGAGATTTACAAGACATTCTCGCACTCTTCCCTGTAATGATAAAAACAAAACAATCTGTTAAGTTGTAGGTTGTTAATATACAGTAAATACAAAAAACGGTAGCAAATAAACCTTAGCTAAGCTTTCTAGCATTTTTATCATAGACTCTGTTAGATAGCAGTTTAAATATTTTATTTTGACATTTCACTATCAAAGAATGGTGCATATTAAAAGTTAATATTTCAAGATTTATTTATTTAATTATGTTATCAATATTATTATTTCTGCACTTGAAACTTACTTCTTACAATACTGAAGTAATATATAATTGTTAAGCATTGCAAAACTAGTTATAAAGATAATATGGTTAAATCTTTGTTTTTATTCCTTCTCCTTATTTTATATATATTTTTTCTTCTATGACGACATGTTTTGGAGAATTTTACATCATCTTCAAGTCATCATAGAAGAAAAAATATTTATAAGATAAGGAGAAGGGAATAAAAACGAAGATTTAACAATATTATCAATTATTACTACTCCTCCTACCAAATAAACAGGAACATTATTAAAAATAATTATAAAGATATGTAATTTATGTTGAAAATATATTATATTGGGCATATTATTTACAACTTTAGACACTAAATATCATTTACTAAATGTTTTATCATAGAAATGTACACATTTAAGCATAAGCTGAAAAATCAAGTCACTATCGCAACATGTCATTCAAATAATCAAAATATTTTGCATATACTTTGACTGGTGTAGCTTATAAGATTTGTCAATTTGTCATCAAGAGCTGAGTGTACATAACCACAAAGAAAGACCCAATATTAACATAAAACGTCTATTTTATATATCAAAACATTTCTTGGCGGATTTGAAACTGTCTTAAGATGTAATTTTATTCGAAGATGGGTCAAAGTTTTCCAAACTCCGCAAACATATATAGTAAATCTTATAAACGAATAAAATCTTATGGTATAACAAAATAATGTTGCTAAGAAACAGTAAGACCCGATGGAGATATGTTCACCTGAGACATCCAGGGTCGTTTCCAGCCGGCAATACTGACGTTGTCTGCTGGCGAGAGGGAGACAGAGCGTCGAGGTGACCCACCTCCAACCGAACTCTTCTCGTCTTCTTTCACAAGGTATCGACGACCTATCACTGGAGTCTGAGAGAGGTCAAAGGTGAAGTCCATAGTTCGACCTACAGTTGAAAAAACATGTTTACTTCTGTGGTCTAAATCAACTCTTCACAATGAAATATTAACACTATTAAAACAAGAATTACTTGTAATGCACAAACTAATATATTAACCCTTTTAGTGCTATGCCTATACCAGATTCGTGAGTGAGCATGCCAGGTCTGATTCATGTTTTGTGTGCTAAAAATACTACAGCTATTTTTTAGTTCATCATTTTTTCAAGATTGTAAAAAAAGATATTAAAAAATCCCCAAATTGTTATTAATGAATTAATTTTTCAGAATGTTTTATCATGTTTATCTGCATATACTGTTCTATGATAAAGAGGAATTTTCTCATGCTAGTGAAATTGTAGAGTAAGCATCATGCTCATGGACAAACTAAACCCCCTGGAGGACCAGTGTTAGGAACATGGAAACACAACGGATTGTAGGAAACACGAATGGGCAGAAGAAGAGGCAACTTATCTTCACTTGACCTTTGCCAGTGGTGTAGGTCTTGTCTTGCTCAGTCATTAGACTTATGAAGCATGTGGAAACCTGAAGACGCTTACATGATAAAGTTTACGGAACTTGATCTCACATGAACATCACTACTGCTCACTACATCATGACTAAAATTGGCAGTGCCAAAATCCTGCACCAGCGACACTTGGCGGGAACTCTAAGCCCGCCAAATTATGATTACACAATATAGTAGACCTACCATGTTCTATGAAGGTCCTTGTTGCCTCCAAGGTTAAAGTAAGGTTAAGGAAGGTAAGGAAGAACAAGAAACAGTCTAACCCCACCAATATATAAAAAACTTCACCAACAGACATAATATACTCCTATCTATTTATCGAATAACGCCAGAAGTCGGAAGGAACCGTTCTGATTGACTTGTGGCATTTAAAGAGAATGGTTTGTGAAGTTAATATTTTAACTTTATTAGATTTGAAATAACTTTTCATTTATGTCAGAAAAATAATGGGGAAGAGAAAGGAATGCAGAAACATTTCAATAATTTGTAGCCAGAGATAAACATTTTCAACTAATAAAATAAAAAATACACTAAAATATTTGAAAGGGCAATCCCAGTTCTGGGCCACCAAAAATTCTTTGCACAAATTAACCATTAGTGTTAACGATGTTCAAAATGTTTATATTTTATGTCGGAACTTCATCAAGGAATTTTGTAGGATTTTTTTTTTTATCCCAGAACAATAATTATTAAACATAATCAGCTGTACATTTTCTCAAAAATAATAATAAATATTTATTCATAGGTAAGATCAAAACACGACTAAAACACCAAAATTAGGATAAGAGAAATTGTTTTTCCATCTTAAAATAATTATATTTTACATTTTGTCACATTCTCTTAACAAAATTAAAATCAAAACATGATGGATGATAGATAATCTACCTGGTAGTTCTTTCTTTGTGAAAACTTCACTGTCTGTGAATGAAGGGTGTAAAGATGTAGCTGACGGCTCCCAGTGAGAAGGATGAACAGAGATAGGTGGAGCAACGAGAGTGGAAGAACGCGTCACCACCAACTTCAAGATTTTCAGAGATTCTTTGTAGTGTGTACCCTATAAATAAAAAATAAGAAATAAATTGTTTGATAACAAATTCAAAAAAGTTTTATATGCAATTTAAAAAAGAGAGGTCAAATCCACTATTTTACTAATTCCAATATCAAACGTGAATGTTTATTTTAGATGCAAATCTCGAATACCAAGCCAAATAATATAAAACAGAGAAAACTTGAGAGGTTTACTTTTTTATATTAACTCTTACAATTGATAGAAAAAAAATCTTTTTTCTTTATAATACATTCAATTAAGTGTAGGATCCATAGTTAATTAAGTGATAAATTAATGATCTGGTGTCTGGTGACTATGCATGTCCCCCATGAATATGTTGGGCTAAATCACAAACCACAAACTATATTATTATTAGCACCGCTTCTTATTACCTGTTCAGGTTATAAGTACTTATGCTAGCGTGTAATGGTAGGGTGATTGTGAGATGAAATGTAGGACCTACAGTTTAACGTGGTATCCGAACCATGGTGAAGGCCTGGCATTCCAAACATTCACAAGTTGTGATTAATACATGTATTGTCAGAGGTGAAGGAAGGGTTTAGCAATCAGATAACTCTGTGCCGGGACTGAGGATAGAACCCCAATAAATCAGTGGTATAAGAGCTCTAAAAATAAATAAATAAAATAAAACCAAAAGAATAAAACAAGGAAAAAACCCACTCCATTGCATTATACCATAATCAAGCTTTATCAACAAAGTGGCCACCGCTGTTAGTGATAATAGTGCCAACATTTGCAGATAGAGGATGTAATGTGGTCAGCACAACAAACCCTCTGCTCTGGCAGATAAATCTCAGTTTTCTAGATTGGATCAGCTTATTTATTCTAGTAGCTCCTCAACTGTCCTCATGAGGTTCAATTTGACCCCGTTCCAGACCTATTGCTTCACAGAAAATCCGGAAATGCCGGGGATCGAACCCAGGATCTATGGATCTGTAGCCAGGAACTATGAGCACTAGACCATCGAGGCGGTTTATAAAAACTTTGAACTGAAAATCAAAATTTAAAATAAAATGCTTTATATTATTTTTTATTTGATATGGTCTTGTTTTTCAAATATCCTTAAGGGTTTAGAGGGCCTAGGCCAAATTTTAAATGTTATATAAGAGTTAGATTGTTTTTTTTCTTAATATATAATATAATGTTAGTAAGATGAATTAGTATAAAATTAATTAAATTATTTTAGATATAGCATAAAAGTTTAATAAAGTACATAAATAGCAGAAACATAAAACATCGAATTAAAAAATATCCCTAAAATAAATTGAAAAAATTTATATCATCCTACCATTTTTATAGTTCCACTGATGTAGCTTTGACTTATTTCATTTAGGGGCTGGGCCCTTTTACCAATCAGGCTGATTCCGAACATTTGTTGCCAATCTTGCTGATGATCGATGATGATCATATAATTATTTTTCTTTACAATATTACATAGATATTATACAAAATGACAAACATACATATTTGAATACAAGCCATTTGTTCATAGATAAAAATCATAATAAAACTATTGGTAAACCTTAAAAATTAATCATAATTAAAAAATAATATATACTGGGGAAACTATTTGAATAAGAGGGAGGGGAAAGTGTTAGCCAGTTAAATTCCAAAATAATCAACTGCTAGCATTAATAATTATTATTTCAAAACTAGCACAAAGTTATTTAAAGAGTAAGAGCCTATTTATTTATGTCCATATTTTTTATTAAGAGTAGCTAACAATTATTAATATTTATATTTTAAATAATGTACTTAAACCAAACAAGTGATAAATGACAAAATAAATAATTAAGGTGAAAACATATTTGAGCAGGCCAGTATTAGTGAACTAGTCTTGATTTTTTTTTTTTACTGTCATGCCTTGAATCTACCCTCTTTTAGTAAAAAATATATATATATATCTCTCTGTCTCACCAGCAAGCTGTCAAGTATGAGTCACCACAGATTGCCCTCTCAAACATTTATTTTTAATAACCTCCTCCTCCATTCCATCCCAACATCCCTTTGCCAAAGTGATAAAACAATAGATAAGGTTGTTTGCTAACCGCTTAAAACTAGTTAGTCACCACTACCTGTCTTCAGCTTACACAATTCAGAAGATAGGCATAAATACAAGCCTGTAAGAATACATAATTTTCAATTTTCAATTTTGGATCAAATCCGAATCTTGGTTAATGTACTCGAATCAAATCTTATGACTAAGAAAATTTTGAGCCGAATCTGAATCGAATCTCATGCTAAATTGGATCAGATAAATTATTTTAAAAATAGGTTCAGATATGAATCAAATAATTTAATTTAGGTTTACTATGATAATGTTTCAAATCAAATATGTATTGAATATTTTAAAATAGTAAGTTTCTGAATCCAATCAAATAACAAATTATTTAAAAAAATATTGATATTTACTATGATAATGTTTCAAATCAAATATGTATTGAATATTTTAATATAGTAAGTTTCTGAATCCAATCAAATAACAAATTATTTAAAAAAATATTGATAATAATTTTAGATATATTTCAGGTTTAATAAAAGAAAAATGTAATCAATAGCCCTGACCTCAAAATATGAAACATAAAATAAATATTACACCATATTTTCAATAATAGTGCAAAAATTGTTTAACATTTACAAAGAAATGGACCTAGTTACTTTTTAAAATAAAATATATTCACTGTCACAAACAAATGACCTGACCTGGAAATCAAGTTAATTTATCTATTCACTCTACCCAGCAACTGGTTTCTGGACTACGGTACTTGTATTGATTTGTTAAGCAAGTATGAATTATAGATTCAAATATAGGAATTATTTATTTAGATTTGAAGTTTTGAAGGTTTGCACAGGCCTATATAAATAATTAGCCTACAAATGCTGATAATTAAATATGGGTCTTAATCAATTGGGCTGTAGGTCGATGACCATGGATCTGTTCTTTTTAATTTTTAATTGAGGTGTTTAAAACAAGAATAAGGAGGGAATAGACTTACATCCAATCTAGGAGGAGCACATTGACCCTGTAACTTCTGCTGTAATGTTCAAGCTCCAGATAAATTGCAGGCAAAAATACCTCGACATTCTTATTTTAAGTTTATATCGATGTTAATATAAAATATTCAAATTATATTTGTAACATTAAATTATTAAACTATAAATAAGAGGATATACTTAGTATTGCTGTATAAGGCTCATTCACTGGAGGTGCTCACCTCAATATATTTAGCGATGACGCGCAGCAAGTCAGCGTTGATTGGCTGGGCAGCCGCAGAAGCGAGATCAATGTAGTGAAGCATGCAATGGATGATACTGAGAACTTGCAACTGAACTGAGGCTGGGCCCTTCTCCAGCACCTAGAATTATAGTACGTAGACATAGGCTGTCTGTTTAGTGCTGGAAACACATTTGGAATGCATATTTTTATTTTGTTATGAACTGAAATAAAATAACATCTTTTCTTCATTTTAATATTGCTACCTGCTTAATTGTCCTTAAATTTTTTTAGCTTTGTCCCAAATAAAATACAAGTTAATACTATCAATTGCACCTCCCCATGCTGAAAATATTATTACTTTAAACAAACTCTCGTAGTTGTTGTTATTGCTATTACTTTTATTATTGTTGATGAATTATCATCAGGACCAGAACGTGATAACACATTATAAAAACATGTCTCTTGAACTTATCACAATCTGGTGAGTTGGGTCACACTCCAATAACAACATGTTTTGACCATACTTCGAACCTGGGTCATCAACAAAACCAACACTACTATGTGTCTTCTAATGACGCACAAACACAAGTCCTATCCAACTGGCTCAGATGCAAGGATCCAAACCCGACTATGCTCTATACACGTTTTTCTCCCTGCACTGGACAAGACATTCCATTCAAAGGTAAAAGAGATGACTTACACTCAAGACAATAATCCCATAGCGCTAGCTTTGAATATCAAGTTCTCAGGGAAACGTCACAGAACGGTGCGGAAAAAAGGTGTGTGAGGTGTAAGAGACAAGAAGTTTTAAAATACTTGAAACTATTTTTCATTACTCTAATCTTAAGAACTTTTTTTTTGTTTCAAATTTTAACATTTTAAATTTTAAAATCAGAGATATTTTTAAATTAAAAGACTTTTCTAATATTTATGCCCTGAAAGGTCTTTGCTCGCCGGACTACACTATTGAGTAGTTTATAAGATAGGACTGTGATGTTGTCTAACAAGGTAAGACTGCTACCTTTTAGGGTTAGTGAAGTATACACTAAAAGTAATCTAACATTGCCGTGGTATAAATACCTCAACCAGGAACGCCAACATGTTGAAACTTAGATGAGCATAAGTGTCATAGAGATACTTTACAACACACTTGGTCCACTGGAAGCTCTCCTTGCTAAAAGTGCGGCGGCTGTACAAGGTCATGACTGTGGCCAGGTTCTCTAACTTCTTGCTCTTCTCTGTACTCACCTGGAAATATTGTTTCACTTAGTTTTAAATACTCTCTTCTACAAACTAGGCCTGGCAAATGGAACTGGGCAATTAAGACCCTTTTTAATTATTTTTTATACTGGCAGAATCGAAAAAGAAGAAGATTTTAAAAAAATTATTATTAAGAAAGTGCATCCAAAATTGATAATCTTTGGACTTTAGTTTTGCGCAATGCTCGGGAACTCACATCTTTGCAAAAGCACTTTTTCAATGATGAAATTCATAAAATCCAAATACCAATAAATCACTTGCACATATCTGCACTGTATTTATAATTCTGGATGCGGACCTCGGGATGACCCTTTTTTTAATGTGGCTCTCAGATTAACAAAGGTTGGACAGCCCTGCATTAAAAAAATGCGATAACTGACTAGGGTACAAAAGAAACTTATCGAAAGGACTGATTTTCTTTGCCCAGTGGCAACAGTTTAAAGTGTTAACTGTGTTCCTTCTTTAATTAAGGCCATATTGTATTTGTCCTTTTATTTATTCCTGTCACTCTTTCCTGTACATTATTTCATGCATAGAATTGATAAAAGCAGATGATAAATAAAAACCAAGAACAAACTTAAATAACTACAATTATCTATTTATTACAAATAGGTACTTAATTTACTAAATCATCAGAAAACTAAAACATGACATAAAATCAAATTTTGATTGTATTAAAAAATGTGTTTGAATACCTGGGCGATATTTTCCGCGCTGCGGATGCAAAGTTCGTTAGCATCTTCATAGTTGAGAAGCATGTAAGGAAGTAGTGCCACAACGTTCATAGGAAATGCGAGGCTCTGACTAGGATCTACCACCGGCAAGTCAAGCAGAGGAGTGAACTGAGACAGCAGTGTCACAACTGGCTCATATGTGTTGGGACTAGTACACCCCTAGAAAATTTTATAAAAAAAAATTATTGCTATGAAGAATTGAAAAAACCTTGAAGTAGGATATTTTGCAATTTTTTAAACAAACTTTTGGTGAACTGGTGGTCTAGGGGTAAGGTGTCAGACTTCTATGCTGGCGGCCGGGGTTCAATCCTCGGTCCCGGCAAAAATTTATCTGATTACCAAACCCTTCCTTCACCTCTGACAAGACATCTTGTGAATGTGGGGAATGCCAGGCCTCCACCGTGGTTCGGATTCCACGTTAAACTGTAGGTCCTCCATTTCATCTCACAATCACCCTACCATTACACATTAGCGTAAGTGCGTATAACCCGAACGGGTAGTAAGACGCGGTGCTAATAATAATAATAATAATTTAAACAAATTAGATACAAATTAAAAAAAGAGCATACAACTTCTACTGCTATATCCATTACTGTTTCCAGCCTATGTTCTGAGTCAGTTTTTTATTCAAGCCAAATATTTTCTACTACCGGCTTGCTAGGCCTGTTGTAGTGTCATGCGCCTTATAATCTAATTTATGGATAGGACAGGCACAACATCCAGTCCCGGCCGTTAATTTATCAATGTGAAATAGTAAACCCATATTTCACCAATGATACATTTTTTGGCCATGCCGTGACTTAAACCCAGGACTCTTAGCTTAGTAGGCAGAAACGCTAACGAGTGAGTTAAGGGGTTGGATTAAAGAAATAGAATACTGTTATTTTATCAAAAGATTTAAGATTTTTCAAAAAATATTTAGAATTGAAAAAAATAATTATTCCCTAAATAGTTGAGAAGGTTTTTTTTACATCAAGTACAAATAATTTGAGGGCTTTTGTTAAACCTTAGTTTACAAGAGAGCTACCAGATTTATCTGAATGAAAGATGACCTTAAGATTTCCCAGGGATTAATGGAAAAAGTGACTAAAAGATTTATGTGTGTAAGGCTTTTAAAAACTTCAAATAGAGTATGGGTGATAATGATAGCTGAAGCTCCCCTTATCACTATGCAATGTTTACTTTTTTTTAAAATTATTATGAATAAATCAAACTAACAACTTTGAAACATTAAAATCCGACTTAAGAGAGATATAATTATAAACTGTAGATTTCCTCCCATTCCATCTTCAACAGCTTTCTTTTCAATGGTTTCAGTTACAAATCTATTTTATGTTTTGTTAATTTTTCAGAAACTTTTTTTTGGTGAAAATTGGCTCATAAGCTCAGAACTAAGTTCAGATGCTCTGAAATTCCCTAGTGAAAGGATTAATTCATGAAATTTTCTCTCTAGGACAAGGAAAGGGGTAACATACAAATGGGACTCCCATCCACCCCCTCATGGGAGTCTTTAGAGGAAATGTACTTTCATTAGCATGGAGAGAGAGTAGGAATTTGTTTACGGGAAAAAAACTTCCCCAATGGACCCTGATGGGGTTCAAACCCTGACCTCTTTGTCACCGCTAAACCAAACTACATGAGAATGGCATTTAGAACGCGTACCTACATACTAATCAGTAGCTTAAATAATTGTGATAGCTCAGAACTTAAAACAAGATGTCATACTACCACACTGCTGATCTAATATTGACAAACTATACATGACCTAATTCATCGATGATGATGATGATGATGATGATGATGATACCATGAGCTAATTCATAACAAAGGCTTTAGATCTTTAACTAATTGTGTTTAGCTTCACTGTACCTGAAAGTCA
Source organism: Timema douglasi (assembly GCA_901482245.1). Lineage (NCBI taxonomy): Eukaryota > Metazoa > Arthropoda > Insecta > Phasmatodea > Timematidae > Timema > Timema douglasi. The sequence continues at coordinate 143,932 of CABEEJ010000350.1, forward strand.
TTTTTTAATATAAAATTACAATCTTAGGGCCTATTTTTAAATGTTTGAAAATTGGGAACACCTTAACTTTAAACTAATATATACGGTAGTCTACTTAAAAACAAGTTATTATAATGTTTCCTTGAGAGTTACCTTTAGAAGGAGAGCATGCACTCCAGGGAAAGACGTCCACTTGAGCTGGGACAGTAGCTTATCGACCTTGTCACGAGCGTCTGGCCGGTCCAATGGCAGGCGATGAAGTACCCGACTCAACAGCCTTAGCGCTAGAAGAAACTCGTGTTCATAATCTGACTCAAGGAGTGACACAGCCAACCAGAATAGCTGGGCCAAGATGGTCATTTTGTCGTCTTGTGTTGCAGAGTCACCTAGTAGCTTCAGGGACTGAGCTGAGCGTGAGCGGGACAGATTGGTTGAGTACTTGTTCAGGTTACAGCCAGATCGAGCCTCCAGTTCAGACGACGTCCTGCCACGCATATCTAGAGGGACAACAAGAAGTTGAATGTGACTTTGCAAGGGCAGTGCACTATTTCATGATCAATAATATAAGGTGGTTTACTCCAGTAAAATACAAAAAATGGAATCCCTGCACAGAGATTAAATCTTGATCGAAGAATATAAAATACAAATTTTGCCAATATGGTTTCACATAACTTTAATATATAGTTGCGTTGTTGTTGCAAAGATACATTCATGTAAAATATCTTTTATAACTAAACCAAAGATAAAAAAATAAAAATAAATGAATATATTTAAAAATAATAGCTAACTAAATGATATTGCCCGCACATACTTTCTCATTCCTTTACCTAAAAATTAATCCACTTGTTTATAACTCAAAAACTGGGAGGTACCTACCAAGTCCCCATGTAGGAAAAGACTGTTTAAAAAATATTAACAAGAAAAAGAATCGTAAAATAATTATGGTAGTCATTGAATTAAAATTAATTAAACATTTGAAACAAAACAATATCCAGAACATGTGTATGGTAACAAACCAAGTGGACAAATGGACATATTACTTAGACAGCAAAATATTTGACTAACAATAATCATAAGATAAATGAAATTAAATAATATACAGTACTTTGTTATAGAAACATAATTAAACGAATAGAGCACATTCCCCCCCAAGAGAATAAATTTAATTGACATTGTCACAAAACATATTGAAATGAGAAAAAAAAAATATCATAGTTTATCATACTATATCAGCAGACTAGACGTTTATGTTGACTGTTCTATCAACATGTGATGGGTGCTACAGTTTTTTCTACTAGCTTTGTAAATTTCGAGGGCCTGCCCCATTTCTCAGACTTCTGTTATGGAGTTTATAATTTAAAGTTTTTTTTCTTACTATCTTGGGTGTACTAGTTATGTTAATTTTAGCTTCTCATTTGTCAGACCTTATTTAAACCTCTCAAGTGTGAATTTGATCAGTTACTGAAAGTCTGAAACCCTTATTAAGGGCGACTTAATAGGCTGCCCATGGTTTAGTAGCTAAAACTCTTTCAGATACAATTTTTGTATCTTTAATAGTCCTAAAACTTTGCAATGATGAGTTATTTTATAATTATGCGGAGATATATCAAAATTGGAGCTATCCAACCCTAGACACCAAGTTTCCGCCCAATGAGTAAAGTGGTTTTGGCTCTATACTGATGAACAGACACACGGAATTGCGAAAACCACTTTTTGGGGTTTGGGGGTTCATGAATATTGAATACATTTGTTTTGATACTCACAATACTTCTTCTCACCTAGGAGTCACAAGAAAGTTACTATAATGTATTTTTCAACAAACTTTATAAATCTTGGTTTTATCAATACCTTTGAGCAAATAAATCTTTTTACATACCTTTGTTATCAGTCGCAGGCGATCCTGTGGCCTTGCGCATGCAGTAAGAAACAGAGTAACTGGTGCTGCGTGTGTGCCCCCCTTGACCTAAGTGTTGAGTTCCAAGGGGCCCTGCACTGCACATGTACCCCACCCCACCAGGACTCCTCTTCCCTCCCGCTACACCCCCACTCTCCTTGTTGTTCAGGTTAGGTGTTGATTTGAAAATCTCCTTCATGAAGTCCAATGGACGGAAATCAGACTCGAGTGAATCGACGGCAGCTTCAAGAGTTAGGAGTAGTTCGGTTACATAGCCCTAAAATAGAGAGGAATGTAGTTTTATGTGATCATTAAAGATTAAGTTGAAGTGTTCAGTAAACTCTGTTTTAGTATGATTTTGGTGGGAAGACAGTTTTAGAAAAAACACACACACACAAACACACACTAAGAGGTTTTATTATATTATTAATGTTATATCATTCTTTACGAATTTCCTTTTTTTCTGTAATTTTTTGTTTGTTTTTTGGTTTCCTATTTCAGGAAGTTGTTTTATACATTTCACACTCCCTCCTGATGAGTTTCAATAGAAAGTGTATCGGGAGGTAACAATCAATTTTCTTAAAGAGGAGCAGCAATGTAAAGTGTGAAGTGTGTTCTTCTTTTCATTGTAAAAGCTATATTGTGTTTTTACATTTTTCTAGCCACCTTTCCTGTACTTTATTCCAAATATAACACTGTGTTATTTTATAAGTATTAATTATATTTATCAAAAGTGACAGCTGAAGATCATATGGCTTGGCATGAAAATATTTACATACTTAGTAGCTTTTATAGTTGTCAGATGTGGTTCTTTCCATGAATGTAAAGAATAAAACTTAAATAAAGAAAAACCAATATTTAAAAAAAACATAATTTTTCTGCTATGACAAGAACTAAAAATTAGTTAAGGGGAAAAAATATCATTAGTAACTTTGGCTATGAGTAAATGTGAAAAGGAAAATGCAAAATTGACTAATTCATATTTGAGTATCATATAAATACTAAACTCACTTAGATAATATATTATGAAGAGGGTTTTTAAAGGGATATGAGTAGGATCCTATCCATTCAGACACACATCCAACAAATCATAAAATTAAATTGAAACAGACGAGTGAATAGTTATACACACATACCTGCATGTCTTCCCCTTGTTCTGCCACAGTTTCAACAAGACGGGACAAGATGTCGGACAGCATCCGTGAAGTAATAGGAACTCTAAGAGCTCGAAACACCTGAATGAACAAGACATATTGAAACTTAGATTGACAAAGTTTGTTTAAGAGTAGTACTGTGTTGAAGAGCTTTCTTTACCAATAAATAATAATGCATGTAAAAGAAAGAAGAAAAAAACCATTTGGCTGTTATCAAATACATACACTAGGCAGTAGGCTACTGCTTATAAATTGGATATAAATAAATTACTTCATCACTATCATCATCAAATGTTCCCAGCCTGTGGCTGGGTTGGTTTAGTAAAATATCTCCATCTTTCTCTTTAATTCCACCATTCTTCTCTCATTCTCGCAATTATTGTTATTTGCTCCTCCCATAATTTTATTGGTCACCCTTGCGGTCTCATTTCTACCTTCCTGATAGATTATTTAACTGATATTATTGGGAGCATACATTACATCTACTGGTCTCACACCATAACAGGGTTTTTAAATAAAAACACAAGCTATTTTATTTAGTTGGAATGTTATAAACACCTATATAAGTTCTGACTATAGTGAACTCTAAGCCTGTGTGTCATACATTACTTTCCTTGGTTCATCAAATATAGACCACACTAAAAAGTGTGTAACCTTGAGTGTGTGCTAAAGAGAGTTTGTTCACTATTTACAGTGTTGTAACCAGAAATTTATTTTGAGGGGGCGGGGTTTTAACTGCGGTATCTCGTAGTCGAGTCCCCAACAGGAGATGTTAATACATTTCTTAGAAAGTAAATCTCTCTTGAAGTAGAATGAAATGTTCTAAATAATAAGAGTTTTAGATAAGAATGGCATCCTAGAATCCTCAAATCCTTAGGAATATTCAAGATTCGAGGATTCTAGAAAACATCATATTTTAGACTCAAAAAGCATAAAAAAAATTATTTTTTTCAAAATTTTGGGCCGTAATTTGTTTTATAAATCCAATACAGTTTATTGGTGGTTTATATCCGTGTATGAATCTTATAATGAATGCATTTTAGTAAAAAATTATAGCATTAAATTACTATTTTTAGTTTATATTATTTTGTTTTATTCCTGTTTTTCCTCATCTGTTCATAATTTTTTTCAAATATTTGAATTCAGATTCAAATTCAAGATTCGGGATTGGAAGATAAAATGATGATTGATACATAACATACTGGATTCAACTCATCTCTAGTTTTAGATTTTTAGGCATTTTATACAATTCTAATAAGCTACAAGCCTAGACATATTCAAGGAATATAAAAATATATCACTAATCATACTTTCTGTAACGGGAAAGCCTGTGTAGGGTGGAGTTCCTTTCGCCACCTTCTCAAAACCACACCCTCCTCTCACCCAATTCAGCCCTGAATACGTCTATGACACGAGTGTGTTGGTGGAAGGAATGCCAAACCCACCTGTAAAGAGCGGCCAGCATAGTGTCGCGAAGAGCAGGAGAGTCCCAACTGCAGCGCAGTTTGAGCCCAGCGCTCATTGATTAGAGCGTGAGGCAGGGAATCTTTGAATACCCGCAGCACATGCTGCAAGAATATGTCCAGCTGTTCCACACTTCGCACTGACCAAACCTTGGCGGTGATATCCTCGTAATTCCACAGGGGCTGGTTCTGTCTGCAATGAACAAGTTTTTATTTAGGTTTTTTTAATCAAGAAATATAATATCTAGATTATACTATATTTGTCATTTAATACATATGATAGTTAAGTATAGCACAAATATATACAATAAAAGCCATGGGTGTCTGTTCAGAGTCCTTCTCTAACTTCCCGATAAGGTACAAAGCTGAAACTTCACATACTTAAATGTGGTAGTTATCCCCAAAATTCTTTAAAATTAAATTTTTTGTAGTGGGATGGTCCCAGGGGACATTCTGCACACCAAAATTATGTGGCTAGAGTGTAGAGACGAAGATATTTTTTTAAAGCGGCTTACCAGTGTGAAGAACGGGTCTAGCAACTTGTTTTTTCTTTGAGCACTGCGTCTTACTACCCATTCAGGTTATAGGCTAACAGATTGTTAAGAGTATAAACATTAATTGATCTTTATAAACACTTCACTATTTTGATGCCCCAAGAGGAAGATAGCGAGTGACATCAGAATGTTGACCACAACTTAAGAAAATAACTTAACTCACCGGTTAGCCAGGAAATCAATGAGTGACTTGATGACATCTTGTATTGACATGTTGGGGCCAGGTTGAGGACCTGTCCAGTTAACTCCATCCTCGGGGGTAACAATGACGGGAGGGACAGGGGAACTCACAGTAATTGGTGCAATGGGTACAAGGTTGGTGTCTCCTGCGCACAACATTAAAAGTTTGATGTTTATTTGAAAAGATAAAGATTTATTAAATTATCTTATTTTTGAGGGTGGAAATTAATTTTGGTTACAGATACAACTTTAACTGGATACATCTTTCAATTAAATTAAATATAGTTGAAAAACAACACCTGTACATGTACCCTGGCCCTTTGGCATAGCACATCAATTCTCTACCAGTGAGCTATACAGGATCGTCCCATGCTCAGAGTAGTTATACATGACCTTGAGAATAAGACAATTACTGGATGGCTCAGTGGTAGAGCATTGACACACTAAGCCAAAGGTTCTAAGTTTGATTCCTGTGTCCAGGTGTCATATGTCATATTTAAAATATGTTAAATTTGATTAAAATACTGGATTTTGGTTTTTCGTGGACCAAAAAGACTTGTAAATGTGTGTTAAGTAAATAAAATTGATATTAGAAATACAACTGTTTACATTAATTTAGTGGTCAATACTTCTGGCTCTGATCCTAGAGACTGGGTTTAAATTTTGGTTGGTTGTAATAGCAATTAAATGTGCTAAGAAAACTAGTTGGGGGGAAAAAAAACTATGAATAAAAATATTAATTTCTCACCAGAAGATGAAACAGGTACTACTATAGAAGTGATTCCTGGTAAAGCTGTGGCACTTGCTGTAGAACTGGGCATTGGGCCTTGAAGGTAACTGTCAAATTCAATGTTAGGCTCTGAAACAAAAATAGAAAAGATAGCTCAATTAAAAAAACAACATAATATTGGGAGGGTAATGATGTTCCCCAAAAATGACTTTGATGTGTTGTAGTTAAAATGTGAACCTTTGGATCAACAATTTCCTTGTCAGGGTTGCCACTATTTTCTTACTACCAAATTCCTTTGTTTTCCAGGTTTTCCACAAGGAGTTGCTATTTTTTCTGGCAGTTAAAGTTTGAAGAAAAGAGTAATAAGCTTTCATTTTTCATCAAACTGACTAAGTGTGAATTCATGTAGCTTATTTTTAAAACAGTGTGATTTAATATTGACAAGGAAGAACATCTTTTGTCATTTACCAACCCTTGTTTAAGGGGTAATAGGACATATTTGAATTAGAATATTGATAAGGAAATACTACATCTTTTGTAGTTTCCCAACCCTTATTTAAGGGGTAATAAGACATATTTGAATTTGAATATTGTCGGGGAAATACATCTTTTGTCACTTCCCAACTCTTGTTTATGAAGTATTAGTATATGTTTAAATGAGCATACTTAATTTTTCAGTTCACTTTATCGCTTAGCCAAAGAGTAAATATTTTTAACTTTCGGTTAAATATCCCATATTAACTAATATTACAGTATTTTCACTAGATTTTACAAAACCTCCTGTATTTCCCCCTTTTTTTTTTCAAACACAAAAAGTTCCCAGGGTTTTTCAGGTGAGTTTCAAGCCTGCTTGTGCAGTGTATAGGTCTTGATGTATTATCCCCCTTTCGATTCTTTATTGGCCATTTGGTTTATTTTTTATCTTTGATTTTAGAAACACAATATGAAGCCTTGCCTGTGAAAACATGTGGTAAGACAGGCAGTGCAGGAGCTGGGAGTCCCAGACCCAGCTGAGCAGTCTTAGAGTTGAGTAGAATATGTGCGACCGTAAGGTGGTCATTGTGTTCCGCCAGTACCACCAAGAGGTTGAGGAGAAGTTGCTTGCAGTGTTCGTGAACCAAGGGACGGTTGTGGTCCATGCCCAAGAACAAGATGTGCAGCATAAGAGGCACATGGATGGACCAGTCCAAGTCCACGCCATCCACTACTACGTCTGTTAGCAGCATCACTGCCACGTTGCACCTGCCACAATATAATACAGTGAAACCGTGGAAGGACATTAGTGAGATGCAATATAGTGTCGTCCAAGTTATATACAGGGTTTGGCAGAAATATCTCCACCAATAGAAAGTGAATAAAACTGACATAATAAAAATTATAAAAAATCTAATTGTATAGTGTAAGCGAACAATGTTTGCCATTTATTTTAACATACCTGTTATTAATTTTTGAAAATTATATCGCTCATATGCCAAACTTCATTATCTATACAGGTTTGCAACCTTGCCCTGAAGTTCCGCATCACTCGCTTCATAATTTCCGGTGGTATCGCAGCAATTTCTTGTCGGATAGCAGCTTTCAAATCGTCAATGGTTCTTGGCTTCTTTTTAAAGACTTCAGCCTTCAGATATCCCCAGAGAAAAAAAATCACATTCAGCAAAAAGTGGTGACTGTGCAGGCCATGGGATGTTGCCTCGTTGTGAGATTAAACACCCGAGAAACATTTCTCTTAGGACATTCATGGATTGTCTTGCAGTGTGAGCGGTGGCGTCATCTTGTTGAAACCACAAATTTTCGGCCTGATATCTAAGTTGGTTAAGTTTTGGCTGCAAGAAGTTGCATAAAATGTTGACATACAGAAGTTACTGTAATTGATTGCTTTCTTTCCTCAAAAAAGTATGGCCCTATTATTTCAAGTTTAGAAATGGCGCACCAAATCGTTAACACGTTCAGAGTGCATGGGACGCTCGTGTAACTGTAAGGGATTATTTTCTGCCTAGTATTAAAAATTCTGCTTATTAATATAACCCGATAAATGAAAATGGGCTCATCACTTGACCGTACAATAGAGTTCACTGGAACATTTTCAAGAATAGCCTGGCGAGAAGGGACACGGTTAATACAGTCACGTTCATTTAGCTGCTGTACGAACATCATTTTGTACGGATGAAAATGTAAGTCCACATGTAAAATTCTCCTTAAACGCTGATCAGAAATGCCTAATGCAGCAGCATGTTTAAGAACTGAACGTCATGGACATTGTGTCACTTGGATGTTTTAGGGTGTTCGAATGCGTCGTGGTCTACCAGGTGGTTTTGTCTTCAAAACTGAACCTATAGCTCTAAAATTTGACACCCATAACAATATTGTCTTCTTATCAGCTACCGTAGCATGTCAACCTCGCTAAAGTTTGTACAAAATAATCGCTGTGTGGTGATGACAGAATCAGCATTTTTAAAATAAGTCTTAATAACAAACGCACAATGTTCACCACTCCATGCCATGATGGTAACTGAAATGGCAGATTATTATCTACAAAATGGTGTACCTACGCCAAGCCTCATACTACTAGTGTGCCAAGAGAAGTGGTGGAAAATGAGGGAGATATTTCTGCTGACCCCTGTATTATGGTAGGTACAAGAAATATAGAAAGAAAAATACAAAAGAGAAACCACACATTATGGCTTTTACAATGGAAAGAAGAACACAGTTCACACTTTACGTTGCCACCACTGGAAAATTAATCGTTAACACCCAAGCCCCCAGCCTAGCTTTCATTCTATCAGAACTCATCAGGAGGGAATGTGAAACACGCAACTCCACTTTCTAAAAGAGAGGGTGTAAATTGGTAAAAAAAATTTGAAATTAGAATATCCTAGTTTTTACTTAGTTTAACACCCCATAGTCTGCTTATAGTATTTAATGATAATTTTTAAAGTGTTGTTGGGCCACAAAATATCATCCAAAGTGCTAAAATTTCCCTATCCACGCTCTAAGGCAAACAACCATGGAATTGGTGGCACAGCTTCATTTTAGGGCACTTTAACTTCATTTAACGATAATAATCTAGGACTATCTCATTATGGTGGACTTAATTCCAGCTGTGGTTTACCTGAGTCTAGTTACATTTTTCAGTCTCCATTTTGTCCAAAGAAAATTTGAAGCCAGGGATCAATATTCCTTTACTCTAAGTAGCACAAGTGCCGATGGCTTACGATGGTAACTAAATAAATAAATTTAAAAAAATGTATTTATCGGTGTTTTGTTTATCAGGTTTGGTTTGCATTCAATACTGAATCACATTATTTAAAGCTACAGGCAAAGTTCTAGGGGTGAATAATTATAATGTGAGAATAGATAAATTAAGATATGTCAGCATAAAAATATAGTGTGCGTGGGTTTTTTTAAGACTTTCTCTTTACTTGGATGCATTTCATGGATAGTTTAATGATTCATTTAAAAGTAATATTAAGTGACAACAAAAATCTTATCTTCAACTTTGTCTCTATTTCGCAAGTTTCAAGCTTTTCTTCACATTTAAAAAGTAATCTTTGAACACCCCTATATTGTCGAAATCAGTTTTAAGCCGAAGTTAGTCATGACTAATATGGTACAGCCATACGAGAAGAATAGAGGAAGAGAAAAAAAAAAGTTGGATATTGAAGTGAAGGTAAGGAGTTAAAGTGGTTGAAGGGAATGCAAATAAGTGTGGAGGAGCTCGGAGAAGACTGGGTTATGGTGGAGGAGGAGATGGGACGGGGAGAATGGATACGTTGGAAAGACCAATGTTCCAAACAAAGCCGGACATTGGCTGGAAACAGTTCATGATGAAGAAGAATGATGATTTAGGGGCTAAGGAGAATGTTTGTTACCTGTGAAATCCACTGATTGGTTGTGAGCTGTCTGGTAAGTACTCAGTGAGAGGGGCAAAGTAGCCCCCGTACTCTGGCATGGGGAGAGGGTGTGGTTGAGGGATGTCGAATTTGTCCACCATACTAGATCGGAGACAGTACTCATCCTCCACCACTGGCAACTAAAGAGAGAGAAAGAGAGACACACACACATACATATGAGAAACACAAACAACCAGCACTGGTGGTCTGGCGGACAAAGGTATCAGTCTGGTTTGCAGGTGATGGGGAAATATGGGCTTGAATCTTGGCTAATGTGCCAAGATGATGTCGCCTAAATGGTCTTACAGCCTCCCTCCACATAAATGCAGGCACATTTAATCTAAATTACACCCTCCTCATCCCTACCCCACCATGGAAAATATGCAGATATTCTGAAAGGGTAGTAAGAATTATACTGAAGTATAATCTTGCACTAAAAAAAAAAAAAAANAAAAAAAAAAAGTGAAATAACATGAGTATAGGTCTGGGTTAAAACTATGGTTCCTAATAATATGTATTTAATTTTGTGTTCAGAAAACTTACCAAGCTTATTTAAGATTAAATTTTAAATCAAGTTTGTCTCATTATTGCTATTTAATTGAAAGTGAAAAAACTGGAAGTTCTTATAATTTAACTTTAATCAGTGAAGAATAATTGTAGTAGTGTGTTTGCTAATCACTACTTTTAAAAACTCATTAAACAATGAAAGAGTAATTTGGGAAACTTTGTGAATGAAAATTATTCACCATGGTACACAAATTTTGAGAAAAACGTTAATGGAACTTTAAATGAAGTTGAGTTTCACCGATATTCTATACAATAAATTCCAAAAACTATTTTGTTCATTTTTATTTACAACTTTGTTATTAATCCCTAGAACATTTTAGAAATTTCAAAAAATAAATTTTTATAAAGTTTCTTATTAATGGATACATTAAAATTTATTGAATTTAAATCAAGTTAACAGTCTTTAGCTTAACTAAAGCATTGGAAGGATTTTAAATTAAGCATGAAAGGTTATTAATAGCTATCTTGAAATAGATACAGCTAGGTAATTAAGATTTTGTTTTTGATTAAGAGTTTTGAAAATGTATAGGAGAGTCTTTGTAATCTGACATATATTGAACCTGGATTTTAAATAAAAAATAGAACTACAAGAACAAACCAGTTTGCAAAACTAATCACACAATAAAGGGTAATGTACAAAGTACCAAAAGAAGAAAAAACCCAATGTACAGCGGTTAGTTATTAAGTCTATAGTCAATCATTACATTGCACATGAAACTTGTATATAAAAAAAGTTTTAGAACATGTTCTTGCAGTTTTTTTAAAACCAGTACGTCATCAGCTGCTACATCGTTTTCTTCAGCTCATATGAAACATGTGTTAAATGCACTTGCTGCACTAATGTCCTGTACAACATGAACTTGTTTCATTTACCAACCCCGCCGAGTGTCGGATTATTGGATGTGTCGAACTTGCAAAGTGTCAGACTATAGAGAGACTACTGTATAGGCCTATTTAAATATCCTTACAACGACCAACTCATAGATTAAAACTATGAGCATTAACACACTAAGCCAAGTGCCCTGGGTTCGATTCTCATATCCAGGCTTTTTTTTTTAATTTACGAATTCAACCCATTTGTGTCTATATAAAAATAGTTCGAGCCTTAACTCAGTCGATAGAGTGTCTGCCTGTTAAGCCAAGGCTCCCAGGTTTGATTCATCGTATGGCTGAAAAAAATTCATTGTTGGTGAAATGTAGGTTTCCCCTTTCACAGTGATAAAATGACGGCCAGGGTCTGGATGCTAGTCAGTTTAGTAAAATGCCTTCATCTTACCCTTTCCTTCCACCTCTCTCTTGTACACTTTCTGTTATCTGTTTTTCTCATCTTTTTCTCAGTCTACCTTAGGGTATTTTTCTTACATACTTTGTCCCTATTATTCTTTTTGGTATACTCTCCTTCTCCATCCTCATTACATGCCCATACCACTTCACCCTCGTTTCCTCTACTATCTCATGTACTATATGTACCCCCACTCTTTCCTGAGTAACTTCAGTCCTAATTTTGTTTCTCTTCATGACAGCTAACATGCTACTTATAAACCTCATTCTCAAGGCCTCCACTTTCTTAGTCTCACTTACATTCAATGTGCATGTTTATGCTGCATATGTGAGTACAAAGGACGCACTGTACACCACTTCTTTACACTTCAAGGACACTTCTCTTGCACACCTATAGAATATCTATCCCTGATGCAGTCGTCTTATTAGATACTCTCTACTCCCACCCGCTGCACCTCAGTCGGAAAATGCACATCAAATACCTCAAATAAAAAATATATGAACAAAAAATACTTGCTAAAGACATTCATCAATGTTTAACTTTTGAAACAATTTTTTTAAATATGATATCCCTTTTACTTTGTTAATGCCAATAAAAGATTATGACCTCGCTTGTTCTGCTCACATTTATCGAACTATTTCCATCCCCTCGAATTACAATTTAAAATGTGGCTCTTGATCTTTCTCTTCTCTTTAGAATTTGTAAGAGGCTCATCATATGTTCACGTTATATCTCCACCTTGTCTTATAAATATTAAGTGTGTGTGTTTCTTTTCTTTCTTCACTCCTTCTTAGCTAAGCCTCTCTAAAAAAAAATCTTTCTTCCATTTTTCTCATATTTATTTATTTCAGTATGGACTTCAAGCTGCCGCCCATCACCACCAATGTTTTAAAAGCTATCCAGTTTACCTCTCCTTCTAGATAAAGATAAACATATATTTTCTGTCATCTAAAGTATTCATATGGATTTGTCCCAAAATCTTCTGGACTCTTCTACAGACTAGATAAAAGGTTTCAGTAAAATAAAAACATGTGCCAATATATGGAAGGGAAATGTAGATATGTTATTAACATTAGTGTTTTACGCAAAATAAAATTATAAGTGCATTCTGTTTTCCCTGAAAGGGGACAGTCTTATCTATATGGGTTGTACTATGGTTCTATTTTATAAGCTACACCATAATGTAATCCGTAAAACTAAGCTTGCTACCTTTCAAGCTAAGCACAGAGTACCTAGTTGAAATATTTTTAGAAACCTCTTTAAAATATGCAAGAAACTACAATAAGTTTATAGAATATAAATTCTACCTTTTATGTATTTATTGGCACACCTCTCAATGCCCAACTGGGCTATTCACAACTTGCACTAATTTAAGAACAAAAGCCAAGAGAGGCGAATTTTAAAGGAATTCAACAGGATTTGCCGGGATGACTTAGTGGGGGGAAAAAAACTATATAGAAAATAAGAAAGTGTTTAACCAGCCACAATGAGCCAACTCGGGATTCAAAACCTGACCTCACTATTATTATTATTATTATTATTAGCACCGCGTCTGACTACCCATTCGGGTTATACACACCCCAAACTAGATGAGTCAAAAATGTAATTCATGTGCACAGAGATTTGGGTGTTTACCTATTAATACACAATGTTTTCCTTTACATACTTAGTAATTTTTTTATTTAGTATTACTACTCGTTCAGGTTATACGCTTAAGTACTAATTACGCTAATGAGTTAGGAATTGGGAAGGTTGAATATAGAGGAAGTGAAACCGCATTTGCGTGAAGTGGAGGTGGAAAACCATTTGGGAAAAACCACCCCAGTTCACCTGATTGAGATTCGAACCTCAATCTTCACGTCCTCGGCAGTCTAGCTTAACACAAAACTAGCGTGTTAGCTAACCACGCCGAGGCTGGTCATACCTAGTAAAAATATTCACAATGTCAACATATTCTATAGGCTATGAAAATCTTTTTGAGAGGAGCTACAGAATGAAACATGTTTGCTACCTCTGGCTCAGTAGTGGAAGTTGTTGACATGTCGTCGGACAATATGGGGGGCCCACTGGCTGTCCTGGTTTTCTCTGTGCGTGGAGGTGCATAGCCTGCAGCCAGAGCTCTCAGAGCAGAGTCAGATTTGGAGGTCCTGAGGGAAGAAAACACATGGTGATAGGTTACACTGCAATGGCACTAACACAACTCCCGGACTTTGGATATTTTCATATAAATATTATATTTGTAAGTACATATTTACACTAATGGACTAATGGAAAAGGAGTGAGGGAGATAGATCTTTGAAGAAATGTACTCAAATTCGCCTTGACAGAGTGTGAGAAATTGTTCAGGAAAGAAAGACCCCCTGGACAGGGTTCAAATCCCCACTTCTCCATCACCTGCAAACCAGACCAGACAAGAATGACACTGTGTGCCCACCAATGTGGCTTTAAAATTAGCTTAGGTACGGAACAATCAAGATAATGTTTGAGCTAATTTCCCATTTACCCCAATATCACACAGTTTACAGCCACTTATATCTGTAAACTCAAGAAAGGAACTGTCCTTTAATCTCAATGAGGTGAAAAAGTCCTGTATGACATTGAGGGTGAATGGGAAATGAGAGACATGATGTCTTGAGTGGAAATGCAAGTCTGATGAGGTCCATTTATTTATGTTGAGGGTACAAAGATTACCGTGGATGTGCAACCCTCCCAGCAGGAGTCCTTGTGACAAGAGAACCATTCGAAAGCAACAGACACAGCAGCTATTTTAAGAAGGTCCATAGAATTGCAATGAGCTCCCATGTGGGCAAGGTCACGCGCAATAAGACTCAGAGAGTGGGTCTATGAGGAGTGGAATAAATACAAGTTGCTTGAGATAGTAGATGGGATGGGAATATCCCATCCTTAATACACAAAGAACATATTTGTTTTCATTGACTTGAGTAGCCTATATTCCTAGGATGGAAAAATAGCAAGTTTTGTCACCATTTTCTTAATGCAAAATTCCCTATTTATGTTTACTTGAGGTATTTAATGTACATTTTCAGAAACGACTGATTATATCAGCACACGAGAATCTCAATCAGAAAGTGATGTTAAATATGAATTTAGTTTAATATATTTGATTAACCCTGAAAGGTAGCGAGATTATCTTGTTTCTGATGCATTAAGACAAAGGTCCTGGGTTTGATTCCCATGTCCAGGTGTCATTTTTAAATCCATTCAATTGTGATAAAGCCAAAGTGAGACCGTACACTTTCACTAAAAATGAGTGTACATTTTCCTCCAAGTCTAGATACACACTCATATATAAAACTTTACACTTGGGAAATCCATAAAAATTGTGTAGTCATTCACGATTTTATCTCACACTAGTTTCTTATTTTTGTGTGGCATGAATATTTTACAATAGGATAGGAATGAGAAATAAACTCACCCTGTTTTTCCCGGGTCCTCGCCACTGTGCCTCTTGGTATGAATCGTGCCCTTCTCGACCCCTAGCTCACTGCGGCTACCCTGGTCCGCTTGTCCTGCTACCCCTCCTGGTCCATCGGAGTGACTGGACGCTTTCCTCATGCTAGTGAGGCGATAGAACGGTGGTGTCTCTGTACGTTCGATTAGACAGTTGAGTGTCTCTACCGTCTGCAGCTCTGTCATCATCTCGTCAAGGAGACGCTCCGGACGGGCGCGGGCTAGGTACACCACCACGCGCTTCGCCTGTCACATACAGATACATCAATAGTCCATACTATCACAAACATGAAATTGATGCTTTATAGTATCAATATTAATAATTATTAACCTACTTGGGTTGCTGAATGGTCTAAGACCTCACTTTCACACATGACTGGACTTTTGATTGACAGGAAGATAAGGGTTGAGTGTTCTGATGGTGGTTTTTCCCTATGGTTTTCCATTCTTCATCGACACAAATGAGGGTACACTTCCACTAAATTCAACTCTTTAGCAACTCAGGGAAAAATATGATTATGAAACCCCTACAGTCAATAGAGGCATAGAGTTTTACACCAGGACTAATAAAAATTACAATGAAAACTTCCTGACACATGTAATAAGAAATATTTATAATACTTAATGCTAAGTATTATCATGGTAATATTTCGTTCTATCGTTTTTACAATAAATATTTGTTTAGACGAGACATTTAAATATATAAACAATTTAATCCAAACAAGTGGGAGTTGTGGGGAATGGAGTTATGCAAGATAAAATGCACCAGCAATCGCCTAAGGAGAGTATGGGAAACCCTGCTGTGGCAAAATACCCCTTTCGGTACTTCTGGTCCCCAAAAGTGGTCAACTTAACTTACATAGGGCAGAAGCTCTTGGGGCGCCATGCCGGAGATTATGATGAGGTACCGAATGATGACCTTGAGGTTGTTGGCCCAGCAAGAGCAGAGGGTGGCCCACACCTCCTCCGTCTCCTTGGGGTGCTCGTCTGAGAACTGGAAAGAGAGGCACACGAAAACTTCACACCAATCCGTTAGTTGAAGCATGGGATGAGCGACAGCTGTCCAATCTCAGCCCGGTAGCGCGTCTCCCTGCTGAGATAATGGGCATGAATTTGATTCCCGGCATGGTCGAAACATTTATCATGGGTGAAATTGGATCTTTCCCTTTCACAGTGATGAATTAACGACCAGGAGACTGTGTGTTGTGACTGGTCTAGAATTGATTTTGTTCTTAAATAGGGATGCAAGTTCTGGGGTGCTTTCAATTATTTGAAGAACAAATAAAAAAAGTGATCAAAAAGTACTAAAAGTGGCAAGAATGCAGAGGTATATCAAGAGAAGGGGTGCGCGCCCCCCCCACTTGATAAATTTTCTAGCTAGTATTAACAATAATTTAACTAGGAAAAAAAAGACCATGTATGAGTTTTTTTCTTCAAATTTTTTAATTACTGTAATGTCTAAAGTTACTTGCATATTATGAAAGATTTTTTCATCAGAATTTTCCGAGAGGGAAACATTCCCCGGCCCGGTTCCGTGAGAGCACACACGCCCAAACCGCCGTCCCCCTTACGAAAATCTTGTATCCATCCCTGCAAGAATGTGTGCATAAAAAAAACTTTATACAAGAATTTGAAACCACGGATTGGTTTGTCACGGCCCTTTAGGGATATTATTAAGATACATTCGTGACATCTTTCGGGTTAAATTCTAGTTTTAAACCCGGTACACACGATACAAATTTGGTCTTGGTCATAGTGAATGCTCACAATTTTTACCCACAAGCTGTTCACACCGCATTTACGATTGCATACAATATTTGAACAATACAATCACTCGTATCGGTGTCCGTACGTTTTTGACATGCCAGTCTCGCGTTAAAGTGGATTTTAGGTGACAGGGATAGCGGGGTTCGAATCCCAATCGGGTACATTAAGGAGTTTTTCCCCCATAAATTGTTTCACATTCTCCCGTCGCACAAATGTGGGTAAATTTTCTCTACAGTTCTACCTTCCTCACCCCTATTACATTAGTGCTGGTTTTAGAACCAATTTCAAATTAATTTGTATTCAAATAAAATATTAAAGTGAAGCTCCTCTGCTGAAGCGCACCCTTAAGGTGAGACGGACGTTAAAGTCAATTTTCTTAAAGTTTTTATAACAAATACGTTTTAGGATAAAATAAATAAAACTTAGCTTCAATAAATACATTTAGTTTCATTTTATAAGTATAAATAATCTCAACCGTTCTTGAATATTTGTCACGGGCATCACGGAATTTTACAAGGGCATTTTAATTTTTATTTCAGGAAAATTTCTCATTAAAATATCATTGTGCTCATGACTAATATTTTAAAACGGTTGAAACTAATGGTGTAAAAAGTTTAAAAAATGTATCCAATGAAGAACTATTTGATTTTTTTGGCTAAAAAAAGGTGTCTTGCTAAAGAAAATCTGCAAAAATATTGACTTTATCTCACGTCCTCTTTCATCCCACCTTAAATTACAGGCATTAGTGTGTGTGTGTGTATGTGTGTGAGAAGAGGAGGGAGTAAAAATATGACAGGAATATATTTTCTTGGTTTGTTTGTATCTGTATGTGTAGAAGACGGTGCAATAAAGTATACCAGTCCCAGGTGGGTGGCTTGTTAGAATGGACGGTTTTGAAGAGGCCCAGGAGAACGCATGGCCGTGTTAAGAGCCAGTTTCACCTCATAAATAGCAAGTAGCCTTGGTAGTATTGATTTTTGTCTAACCAGTTATGTGCTATCCACATATATACATCACGATAGGAGTGTAGGAAACGTGAGTAAAGATCAGTGATTTTGCAGTTTTGACTGAAAAACTTTTTTTTAATCAAATAAATAAAATATCGCTCCAATAAAAACACAAGATTTTAATTTACTTCCTATGGTGATATCAACAATTGTTGAATATCCGTCATGAGCATATTAGTATTTGATGAAACTTTTTTTAAATGAGGAGAAAAAGTTGTCATCAAATTCTTCTAGGACGCCCTTGAAAGATATCCAAGAAGTTGAGGTCACCTTGTGAAGAAAATCAAATTCAAACTTAGTGCCCACCCCCTTGGATGATTTATCACTCTCCTTCCCCACAAATGCGTGTACATTGCCTCTAGATTCCACGTTTCTCAGCCCTATTCTAATGGCGCAATCAGATGCTGTTGGTCTCAACGTGCAGTAAGATACAACGGAGTTTAGAACAAGAAACAGATCACAGACTATAAATCTAGTTATGATGTATAGAGCGCTGAATCCAGTCAATGCTAGATAATACGCTATTTTTTCTTGAATGCAAATAAAAGTGATAGGTTCGGTCATCGCTTAGAGACGTCATTAACATTCCGATGATATGCAGGAATATTCTACTCTCCAGGTGAACAATTATACAGGTTGTACGGGGTGACAAGACAAGTATTTCCACGTTATGAACTTGGGGTCGGTGACGCCAAATGGCGGTGCTTCGAGACGTATAAGATGGCAATGTATGTAACTGGAGTGTAGGCAACACATAATGCAGCGCGCTAATGCCAATCACCACTACCTCCGGTGACACGCACGATGTTGCCAGTGCAGCAGAACGGCAATGCAAATGTTGCTTGCTATGTGCTGAAGATTGATGAGTTGCCTACCTCCTAGGTGCATACAGTGACAACTTTAACGTCTCATAGCACCGCCACGCCGCTTGGCGTCACCAACTCCAAGTTCATCACGCGGAAATACTTGTCTTGTCATCCCTACCACCTTTATAATCTCATCCTAGAGGTATGAATAAACTTATTTAGGAGATAATAGGGTTACATTCCTTATTGGGCAGATATAGTTTTCACATGATGGGAAATCAGACAAGTTACGGTTAATTAGGGTTTAACATCTTAGCTCAATCGGTAGCGTGTTTGACTGCTGATCCAAGGGTGCCGGGTTCGATTTATGGCATGGCCTAAAATGAAATCATTGGTGAAATGTGGGTTTCCCCTTTCAAAGTGAAGAATTAACGGCCGGGGGCTGGATGTTGTGCCTGTTCTAGATTTAAGTTAGTTCATAGGTCGTGTGATAATATAATTATTGCACTCGGAAAGTGCACGTAAAATACTTCAAATGTATCAAATGAAAAAATAAACGCTTGTTTAGGAATTCATTTGGCTTAAATACGCGGATGCAGATGAAAAAACAACCCATTTTGTTAAGTGATAATGATTTGTAATATTATATATATTTAAATGGCAGTTTGGATCATTAGGTCTAAACTCTAATGATGATACAATTCCAATATGAATACAACTGCTACAAAAGAAAAACTAAACTTGTCCTTTCTTATTTTGCATCTGAATCTAAAATTCATAACGCAACATAAAAAAAGTAGCTCATTTAAAAACTTTCCCCAAACATAAGATTGTTTGTTAAGATGTACAAAAGAACATTTGCTGTTAAAAGTTTCTAGAAAATTGTAGCTCTCCCCATAAAGTTTTCAAGGAGTTAAAAAAGTACGAGGCTTTCAAACAATCTTGGAGGAGTTATAACTATAGTATTTGATCTGACAAAGAGATCTAACAAATAGTTTTTCAAAAAACTTTACACAGGTTTGGATCGAAATTTAAAGACACCAGCCCCTATTTACAGTTAACCACTTTAATGAGACGCATTACATCTAAAAAATAAATATTTTATCCAAAAATGATATTAGAAAGAGAAAAAAAGAGTGAAAGAAAGAGATAGAAAAGAAAGACAAGAAAGGGGAAGAGAGGGAAAAGAGAAATAAAGCTAGAGAGAGAGAAAGATATAAAAAAAAGAGAGAAAATGTAGTAATAAAAAGAGAAAAAATAAAATAAAAACGAGAGCAAAGAGAGATATATAAAAAGAAAGAGTAGAAAGTGAGGAAAAAAGAGAAGAAGAGAAAGAAAAAGCCAGAAAGAAATCAAGAAATAGATGGAGAGAGATAGAGAGAGCACAAGACCAATTTAAATCAATAGGATTGTATAACTAAAATGTAAATAAATATTTATTGGTTCTATTTTTTATATGAATTCTAAGGAAACACATACCAGACCCGAGTGAAAAGGAACAAAAGGACAGTCCTGACTCGTCAGATTGTTTAAGAACGGTTTACAACTTTGAGATGACAAAATGCGCCAACCATTTAGCAATTTACTACTGTAGCGACATAATCCAAAAACAATTATGTATTTATTGATGTAACTCGGTGCTTTTGGCCTACTTTTACACTAAGCCACTATTGATACATTAGCCTAGGTGTACTGATCCTGCTCATATGTTTAGAAACAATGATATCAAAAATTAATGAACATGACGGAGAAATGCTTAGATAGCATTTAACTAATATGATGTATAATCTAATAAAAGTTGCAGAAGCGCGACACATTTTTATAGGGAGAGAAAAATAAATCAACATCTTTATATTTCATATCTCAAAAAAGTGAAATAAAACAGAATTACATTTTTATTTATTTATTCCAGACATTTAGATTAAAGTATCTAGGAATTAAATTAAACATTTCATAGAATTGATTAGTGTGTAGATGGTGTTCAAAAAATAATCATCTGGGCTTGATTAGGAAATATATTAAGTCATTACGCACGCAACCCAATGTTGCAGGGAAGCTGGCGGAAAGGAAGAGAC
>CABEEJ010000350.1:164832-187701 GCA_901482245.1 Timema douglasi
GGGGGGGGGGGGGGGGATAAGATATGTTTTAATCAGATTGCTCAGTTCTTCATTTACCTTTTATTCTAATGCAAAGAAACATGGTGTCGCTAGAGCTCTTAATCATCGGGGAGGGAGGGGGGGAGGGGGTGTGATGAGGGACCAAACGGACCCATTACAACTTTATATTGAAAAATTAAAAATTAATTTTTACTATATATATAATTTTTTTTTAGTACCACATCTTATTATCTGTGCAAGCTATACGCATACTTACTAATTACGTTAGTGAGTTTGGGATTAGTACAGTTGCATTTTAAAGGAAGTGTACCCGCATTTGGGTGGAGGGAGAGTGTAAAACCATTTAAGAAAAAGCAATCTCAGTACACCCAGCAATAATTCAAAGCCCGATCTCCATCATCGGCAGTCTAGTGTATTGCGAGAGTGACGCCTTAGACCATGTGGCCATAGAAGCAGGTTTGTACTAATTGAATAACACCAACGATATAACTAAACTAATTATTTAGGCTAATACATAATATAATGCACGATAGTAATTATGTATTTCTTCAAAGATTGATTTTAACTTTTGTGA
Source organism: Timema douglasi (assembly GCA_901482245.1). Taxonomy (NCBI): domain Eukaryota; kingdom Metazoa; phylum Arthropoda; class Insecta; order Phasmatodea; family Timematidae; genus Timema; species Timema douglasi. Next base: position 165,407 of record CABEEJ010000350.1, read on the forward strand.
CTAAAGCACTTAATTGTTTCTTTGGCGGTGATAAATTTGTCCCAGTTAAATACATTTTGGGAAGGGGAGAAGGTGACCCCCTTGCCCCATAAACCAGCAACGACGTCCGTACAAAGAACTACCATTTAAATATTACATTTAAATGTCCCAAATTCCCATTTACATCTTATTTTGGGGAGACGGGTAATTCCTTACGTTTTCCATACAACATGTGTGTGGTACCCCTGTATAATAGACATCTCATCATACCATGGATATTCCATTGAATCTAACGCCTAACACATTGAAACAATCACCGTAGCGAGTGGGGCGCATTTGTACACCACTTACCCCAAATACCCAGCGATCTACGTAATCGAGCCTGTATATTCACAAGTAATTACAATATAGGTCACACTACTAATTAGGAAATTAACCTTCTGTCCTCAACTAGTAATGCATATTGAAATTATGTTGCGCTGAGGACCATGAGGGAATCGAGTCTCAAGGGCAAATGCACAAAGTGCATCAATATCCCCGACTTCCGCCACAATTACGATATGTATCGATAAACTCATGGAGGAGAGATGAAAGCAGCGTGGGTTCAAATAACAATTAAATTATTAGTTACACGCGTCACGGTCATAAGTCGCCAACTTTGTCTGGTATGGCTCTACAACGACGTGACGAGGAGGTCAGGGTTTTTCCGAGCAACTCAACCGGATGTACCCAGCAATCATCGACTCGTCACACTCGACTATATTAGAAATCCCATCAACTTGCCACACTCAATTTCTAAAGAAAAATAGAGGTATTGCAGTAGTACAAAGGAAAAAGTGATATATTTTATATATAGTATACATTTATTTTATCACTTCGTACGGGGACGTTCTTTTTCGTTGCTGGTCCATGTTTGTACACTAGGTTAGGTCAGGTTAGGTTAAGTTGTTTCACAATAATCACGGTAGATCTTTGCGATGACACGACGCGTCGCGACGTGCACGGATGTCATGACCACGGAGTACGGGAGGCGCGTGGCGTTTCTACGGGTATGTGAATGGAAATGGCGAGACTATGGATACACAAATACCTGTTTTGAACAAAAGAGTTTGAACAATTTAAAAATAATTTAATTTTTTTAAAAACAATTCATAAATAAATAATCCTTGAATTTATTTTCTTTCGTAAAACATTACCCTTCGCTTACCCTGTTAGGTATCAAACTAGACTTGTATTATTCCACTATGGCATAGCTAATAAGATAGAGTCATAGTGTAGTCCGTCAAGGTAGGACTGGTACCTTTCAGGGTAGACGAAATTTACAGCGTTATTTATTATATATATTTATTATTATAGGATAAGAATCATAGTGTAATCCGTCAAGGTAAGACTGATTGATATCTTTCAAGGTAGACAAAATGTACAGTGTTATTTATTATTTAAAAAACTTTACATAGTCTATTTCAAACAAAATCGTTAAAGCCATTTTTTGAAATAATACGTATTTTAAAAATTCAGTCATTAGTAAGCTACACCTAATTTTAGAGATATAATTAAAATTACAATTTCGTCTCAAGGTATGACCATTAAATATACAGTGCTCGGAAACTCATCGCCCAAACTGCACATATGGCTTGTTTGAATCAAAGTTAATACAAAATACCTGTACAGTTAAATCCGGAAAGCTATGCTAATACCTAAGTCCTAAGTTTCGGGGTACAGCGCCAGGATAGCAAAGCTGTTCAAGCATGCGTGTACAACAGGTTGCATAGGAGCTAGGCACGCGGCACTACACACCTCGACATCTTTGAGCACGGCAGCAGAATGTACCACAATTAATAGTAAACAACACACCAGTCCATCTAGAAATGCGAACACGTTCTGAGGGTCATCATTAACGATCCTACATCACAGAAAGTTATTACATGTACAATGCCACGCGCTTAAATTCAGCGATTAGCTTTTGATCTTAGGTAAAAACAAAATATTTATACAGGTGATGTATAAAACTAACACAAATATAATGCTAAACACACACACACACACACACAGAAATGTAGCTAAGGAAAATATATTTTAGTAATCATATTAATGATTTAATTGTAAGAAAATCAACACAATTATAAAGAAAGTAGATATAAATAATTTAAAATACAATGATTTAAAGATGCTATCTATGCTTAAATCACGTTTCTTTTAAATTTATTTTCAAACAACTTCGCCGTTTCTGATACTTCAAAAACAAACACCATTTAATATAAAATCAAACTAATAAATAATGTATGGCTATAAAATTAATCTAGCCAAACAAAAGTTTGATGTATGCTCTCTACCTGTACACTGTAACTCGGCATGGTGCAAAGAAAGCAAACTTATATTGCTCGACATAGGCCTAGGCCGAGTAGATAGTTTACCCAATTTTACAGGTAGCAGGTCAAATAACGTTGTTTTTTTTACTTCTTTTATGACCCCCAGACGCCATGTGAGAGCAAGTAGAAATTTAGCCTGCTCCCTCCTTCCCTCCAGCGAGTGTTACGTAAGTTTTCAAATCAAAAGTGAATGTCATTATTTCATAGAGAAGCTTTTTGTGACACTAAAATATGTTTATACGTAAAGATATTACGTGATCTAAAAATGTCACTTTTCATAGATAATATGAATACCTAGAGAATAATACTAATAATAACTTTTATTGTTATTCATGTTCACAGCATGAAGTTTTGAGGAGCATGTTAACTGTCACGGGGAGAAACAAGATTAGGAATGAAGTTATTACGAGCAAGAGTTGGCATACCGAGAGTACATGAGATAATAGAGGACGAAAGACTGAGATGGTATGAGCATGTAATGAGAATGGAAAAAAAGAAGATGATGAAGAAAAATGTTGGAAATGCAGTATGTGGGAAAAAAGAACGCAGGGGAGGCCAAGAAAGATATGGGAGGAGCAGATAACAGAAAGTGTTCAAGTGAGAGGAGAAGAATGGAAGAAATTAAAGGAGGAAGAATGGTGGAAGGTTAGAGGAAGATAGAGACATTTTACCAAACTGACCCGGCCACAGGCCGGAAACAGTTGATTACGATGTTCACAGCAACAAAAATAGTTGATATTTTCTTAAAGTTGCTTTCTATAACAAAAACCCTTATTTACATATACCAACAATGTCTGTATGTATTTAAACTATGGAATTTCACACCCTTTAAAGACATAACATTCTCTCTACAAGAATAAAGAGCAATATTTTACGCCTTGTTTATGAGAGTGAGTAGCCCACAATGGCGGTATATTTTCACTGTGGAGACCGCGAAGAGCCCTGAACAATCCTCGCGTTACGCGAGTATAGGCGGAGTGATACATTACTGCAGCTTTGGGAGTAACAAAACATTAAAAGAAACAACAGTAGTTTACATATTTTGCAGACACGCTCGCAAAATATTTACAACGGGGAACACGGTTTTAATGGAAAGTGTCACACGCGAGGTAGGAAAAAACAACCCCAAAAATACTTTGAGATACAATGGAAATATTCAGGACTCCAGGCGAACCTAGGCGGTCACCCTGGGCGCAAGGGTCCTAAGGACGCAATTAAAAAATTTAAGTTTTTAGTTTTTAAATATCAATATATATATATATTTCAAAAGATTTATTTACAACATAAGCCCTTTTATGATTTAATGATATTCGTGGTCACTTTGTCGGCGAATCACTTTGATATCTTATTAAAAGCTTCCGAAAATATTAAGGGAAAGAGAAGAAAGGATAATATTAACGTGGACATTACACCATTCGACTGACGGGTTTCTGGCTCAAAGCACGCCGTAAGCAAGAACGAGGTTGAGCGAAACAGAGATTAGATTCGAGTCGTAGGTGAATAGATCTTCTATATATTTTATTTGCGAATTATCGCACCTGCTACTCAGCTCCACCTTCTGTTTTGCTCAGCCTTGTCCTTGCGGCGGCGCCACCTCCACTTCGAAAAACGACGCCGATAAAAGAGAAGAGAGAGAGAAAGAGAGAAAAGAGATCCTCTCTTATCCCCTTATCGAAGGAGCTGTCGAGACTGTGAAAGGCCGGTCGGCCATACCAGACATACATAGTTCACAAGTTGAAAGTTACATTACTTTCAGCCCTTGGGGTTAGCAGACAGAAACTTGTTCGAGAATGCGATTATCGCAGTATTCGGCGACAGCTAGCTCGAAAAGACCACACAACTATGTCTGTCCTCTATAGTCTATTACATCACACAAAGAGGAGCGATTGTATGCACGTGTGTGAGGGAGAGAGCGAGAGGGATATATATAAAGTTTCGACTTGACTGGAACTTGATCTAAAGTGTCCGAAAAATCATCGGAAATCGTGCGAATTGTAACGTCTCTATAGTCTTACTCACAAAAAAAAACCTCGTATAGTGAAAATTCCTATCATCAATGTCAACTGAACTCTCACGAGTTTTGGAAGAAAATTTATATTAAAAGAAAGTTTCTGGGTAATCATTATTCAAATTTATTTATATATATATATATATATAAGTATGTATGTATAGATATATTAGAAAACTATACATCGTATATATATATTAGTAGACTTTACGATGTATAGTTATATTAGAAAAAATATTACGTAATATAATATTGTTTCTAATTTTGGATAAACTCTTCTCGATACCAATGTTCTCTCTCTGATGTGCAGGTGTGTGTTTGTGGGTATTTTTCCACCAAAGAGAACATACTCGTACATATATTCCTACCAGAAATACACATCAAAGATAACATAGGTTTTGAGTAAAGATTATCCAGAAACTTTCTTTTAGTATTTTGATATAAATTGTCTTTCAAAACTCGCGAAAGTTCGGTTGACATTGATGATAGGAATTTTCAATATACGAGTGTTTTTTTTTGTTTTTTTTTAATATTTATTAAGACTATCAAGACGTTACAATTCGAACGATTTCCAATCACGTCTCGGACACTTTGATTCAAGTTCAAGTCAAATCGAAACTATTTTAGTTTTAAATAATTTATTAGTCTATCTAAATCTATGTGATAATTCACTACCCTAAACAATCACGTTTTTCTATTGTAATTAGTAATTTTTTTGGTGTAATGTTGGCAACTGTGTTGCGCGAGAGCGCGGGAGATAAGGTCTTGTATGCGGTTTAAAAGCCACGTGTGAGCGATATAAATATTTAATCCAGTCGAGGCGCTAATACGCATGCGTTTCACAAATCTTACGAGTTTAAAAAAAAAGTAAATGTCCATATTTTAAGATAAGAAGAGAGAAAAAGTATCTTCGGTGACCGTACGATTTATTAGTTTAACAAGAGATTTATAAAATATTGGTATTCAGGTCTATAGATATGTCTAAAAGGAGCTTAAAACTAATGTTATAAAACGTGCTAAAATTACTTCAGACCCACATCGATGGTCAAATGGTCTAACGTGTCACTCTAGTTTTATACTGGATCATCAGTGACGGAGAGATCAGGGTTCAAATATCGAACGGGCGCATCGAACACTTTTCCCTTTCTAGACGTTTTTTATAAATTTTTTTACCTTCCATATACCTATTACATTAGCGTAATAAATGTATGCGTATTCCATAAACGGGTAATTTAGACAAGGTGAATATATGTATATACATGAATATATATACACACACACACATACATTGGTCTAAGCAAAATTATGTTAAGTGAACTGAGAGTAAAATGTTGAATAGGATTATCACAAGTGACACGCAAACAGATAGTAATCGAAATTTTGAATTTGTTCAAAGCCAATACGTGCAATACATATCAACATCGTGCAAATTATATATATTACTAAAACTTAAACAAAATGTTAAGGAAAAAATTAGTTTGAAAATTCTAAGACTTTTACAAGTTTCTCAGGTTGATATCCAACCAACGTTTGCAAACATAATATTTATTTGTGTCCGTTAAATTTCAATAAATGTATTAAACTGTATAGTTATAAATTGTTTCCTGATTTCCTTTGGTGTCTAAATAATTAAATTTAATAACAGAAATATTAAGACTGTCAAAAAATACTAGGCTTTTAATTCTGGATTAAATTTTTATAGGAGTATAACATGAACGTGTTATAAAATGTGGTGCTTAAAAAATCCATAGAATATATATCAAAATTTAATGATCTAACAAATGTCCTTATTTTTTGAGATTGAAGAACTTTTCTTAAAAAAAAAAAATAGTTTAGGAAATAATTGAAAAAATAAAAACAAGTATTCAGAATTTTAAAAATTTGTTCCTAAAGTAACTAATCAAATTAGTGCAAAATCTTTTGCTTGCATTACACTCCTTGACCCCAAGTTAAAAGTCAAACAAGTGATGATAATAATAACAAATGATAGTAAAATTAACTTTCAAATTAAAAATAACAGTGTGACAAGCTAAAGATAAAAAGATCAAAGTATTTCACTATCATTTAATGTTAACGATGATAGCCTATTATTTTAGCACTGCGTCTTACTATCCGTTAGGGTTATACACGTATTAATTACGTTAATGGCTTTAGGGATGAGGAAAGTTATGTTTACAGGAAGTGTACCCGCATTTGTGTGGGGAGAGACGGGAAAAACACCCTTAGTACACCCAACCTAGATTCGAACCTCGATCTCTTTGTCATCGACAGTCTAGTCTACTGCGAGAATAGTGCTTTAGGCCGTGCGGCTTAGTAATTCAAGCCCTTGTAGAGTATATAATAAACACACAAGAAAATGAAAAAACCTGTTTAATTGGAAATACTACTCGCATAGAGCGCTTCTGGCTACCCTATAAATTGAGTGAGACAGCACCTTTATACGCGTGGGCCCTTTCGTTCTCGCTCATAGAAATTCTCGTGTGATATGATAGGTTCAGAGGAAGCAAGTTAAATTCCTCAAATAAATAAAAATAAATAAATAAAATACTGTATATTAAGCTAATTTCAATTATTGGTTATATAATAAAACATATTTCAGTGATGATAAAGCCTTTATTAATGTTGGGAATACACTATTTTTCTGAAATATAGATTTTGCTACCAAGCTATCCACCACAAAAAGGGAACCAAACTTTTATGTCCAATGAAAGCAAGAGCTAAATAAATCATCCTATTTTTCAAATAAAATATTTATTTCATCCAAAAGTTTTTATCAAGAAATATATGTATGAAAGGGTCAAAGCATATTTTTTATTTAATATGTGAAAATAACATATTGTCCACGTGAAACGCAACTCCTTAGCCTGGTACTTAATTAAATATTTGTATTGAGTTTCAGAATACAATGTTTGACAATACCCACGCCGAGCTGGGGTTGTGTTTACCAAGACTTCGCGGAGAAGATGGACTAAGGAGAAAGTAAACAAAGCGATAAACTAAATTTCCAGAAATAGCAAGGGAAAAAAAAAGAACCAAGGAGCAGAAAAAAGTGAAAAGGTGACTGACTGATCCAAGATATGAAACAGCCAGGGATAAAAAGTTACTATATCATGAGAACATAAATACGATTTTTAAAATTATTGAAGTTTGAGTAGAAAATTTGTTTGTACGCGTTTACATTTTTTAATTTAGTTTAAGTAATGCTGATATATTAAATAAAATAATGTATATATATTAATTAAAAGGATATGTATATGCTTACAAATGCGTATATATATATATATTAATTAAAAGGATATGTACATGCTTACAAAAGCGTATATATATATTAATTAAAAGGATATGTACATGCTTACAAAAGCGTATACATATTAATTAAAAGGATATGTATATGCTTACAAAAGTGTATATATATATTAAAAGGATATGTACATGCTTACAAAAGCGTATATATATTATTTAAAAGGATATGTATATGCTTAAGGAGCGTATGTATATATTAATTAAAAAGATATGTACATTCTTACAAAAGCGTATATATATTAATTAAAAGTATATGTATATGCTTACAAAAGCGTATATATATTAATTAAAAGGATATGTACATGCTTACAAAAGCGTATATATATATTAATTAAAAAGATATGTACATGCTTACAAAAACGTATATATATATATTAATTAAAAGGATATGTACATGCTTACAAAAGCGTATATATATTATTTAAAAGGATATGTATATTCTTAAGGAGCGTATATATATTAATTAAAAAGATATGTACATTCTTACAAAAGCGTATATATATTAATTAAAAGGATATGTACATGCTTACAAAAGCATATATATATTAATTAAAAGGATATGTACATTCTTACAAAAGCGTATATATATATTAATTAAAAGGATATGTACATGCTTACAAAAGCGAACCAGTGATATAATTTTAGTAGGTTGAGTAGGGGTTACAGGGGACGCGAGAAAAGGCCAATGCTTTTGAAGTTTTTATCACAAAATATTATTTTGGCCAAAATAAATCAAATTATTATGCAGTAAAACATATAGTTTAATTTTCTTCACATAGTGATATCAACAGGTGTTGATTATCTGTCACGAGCACAGTGGCACACACTTTTTATATGAATATAAAAAGTTGTTATTAAATTACAGATCAGCTTTGAAACAGATATTTAAGAACTGTTAACACACCATGGGGGAAAAAAATTAAACTTTATATTTTTATTGGATAATGATTTGATTTATTTTGAACAAAAAAAGTTTTGATATGAAAAATGCAAAATATTTTTACTTTTTCTCCCCTTCCCCACATCCCGATCTTAAACACTTAGTGTAAGAAAGAAGGATATTAGCAGCCATGACCCAAGTGTTAAGTCTCACAATGTGTTAGCGGGGAGGTCAAGGTTCACATCCCTACCGAGATCAATTAGTGTTTTTTTTACATGTAATTCTTACTCGCTGCCTCCATGCTAATGTGATGGCATTTATTTCAAGACACCATTCTCTAATATATTTCTTAAATTAAGTAATTAATAGTCCTCAGATTAAGTGTGAAAATAATAATTAAAAATAGAGCTTCTAAATTGATTAAAATATTGTGTGTGTGATAGTTATGTTAGTACATGTTAACCTTGGCCTTTTATTAAAGTTCATTATTTTTATTCAATCAACCTCAAAAATATGGTCATGCGGCAGTGGACCTAAAATTATAAGACCTAAAGTCACAACTCCTAAATTAAATTTCTTAACTTCATAACACCTAACTTTATAAGACCTAACTTCACAGCACCTAATTTTATAGCTCCTAACTTTACTAGACCTAAAGGCACTGGACCTAAAATTAATTTTTCATTGATTACTTTAAAAATCCTTAGCTGTTCAAGCAGGCAGTGGACCTAAAGGCACAAGACCTAATTTTACAAGACCTAACTTCACTGAACCTAATTTTATAAGACCTAAAGGCATAGCTCATAAACTTTTAAGTCTTGTGAAATTAGGTCCACTGCATGTCATCCAAAAATATGTTATGATAACCGTAAACAATCACTTATACTATAAATACGTCACGTCAATGTAATGAAGTACCGGCAGCGTCACTTCAAATCAATAAACAATTCCCACTTAATGGCAAGTTAACGTCAGTTTACCGTAACGTTCTGGCGGAAGCAGAGAGCTTTTACAAACATGTCAAGATTTTAAAAACAAAAAAACTTGCAATGATTGCGATTTTACTCGAAGAATATGAAGAAACTGTCGGAGAAAAACAATCAAAGAGAGTGTGGCTGAGAAAGATGGTTAAAATGAGAAAGTCTGTGGATGAACCATGTACAAGAAATCGGAGGCGGAAAAAAATAGATTCTTTTTAAAGTTCCTTGCCGATTCTCCATATTGTATATTTGTGGATATTATCACTGTATTCCTTGCTGGTCACAACGTATAATTCTTCATATTTACATACTTGTTCAATTAAAAGTTTATCATCCATTTTTAAATGTTTTCCAAAAGGCACACAGCGAACGAATGAAGACGGTCCAATGACACAACTCAATTTCACATTACTAGAACGAACCGTCAATATAAAGATCAAACATTTCTACTCGTGATTGTCCGCCGATGACGGTACGTGACATTGCCGTTCAATATAAATGCCACGTATTAAAATATATTGAACAATATTTTTACGTGACGCATAATGTGAATCGAGCTTTAATACCTTCCCGTTTGTTTGTAGTAATTAATTTTATTTATAAAAAAACCACGTCCTTTAAAGTACAAATTGGGAACTTTCGTCTTTCAAAACAAGGCTTGCAATTCTAATAGTCCAAAAAGAGACAAATTACACCCATGAGGTCGTTTCTTTTTGTTAAGGCAGTATTAGACTGTCGTATCTATTTTATAAAATATCTTTGACAAAAAGTTATATGATGTAACTTTTAATGATCCATGATGATGATGATGATGATTTATAAACGTCTGCACACTTCCAGTGCTCTACCATTCGACCCTCTTACGCTATTCTTGAAGAGCAATTCTTATTAAAAAATGTAATAATCCAATAACCAACCTCGATGGCCGCGTGGTCAACCATGCTACTCTCGCAGTAGACTAGACTGCCGATGACGGAAGATCGAGGGTTGAATCTCGGTCGGGGCTTTGAGGGTTTTTCTTAAATGGTTTTCCACACTCCCTCCATGCAAATGGGGGTACTTTCTTCCAATATAATCTTCCTAATTCATAAAAAAATTGCGTAATTAGTACATAGGCGTATAATCCTAACGGGTAGTTAGACGCGGCGTTAAAAATAATTTTCCTATATGAAGACAAACTCGACACTTAAGGCTTTAGCGTCCGTGTGTTTTTTCTGTAATATTAATAACGCAACTATGATGAACACAGTTTTAAAGTTTCATGTTCCATTGATGAGTATTTTTTGACAAGATTAGCATCCATTTTTGTAATCATATATTATATTGTACAAACTTTGAAGAAAATGTGATGTAATGTAATAAGTAATAATAGCACGCAATTTATCAAAGGTGGTGTCAAATCTTTTATAATACATTTTATAAAATAATCAATTTTCTTTCATAAAAGAAATATCTCTATTAGAAAATTTCCTAACATTTCCAAGCAATATTTCTCAGTTTTTCCCCAAATACCCCTTTCCAGTTTTTAATGGTGAGTGACGACTTTTTTAATTTACTATATTAATAATATTTTTTTAATACTAGCAGCTACCAAATAAAAACATTTCTTAAGGCAATTTTTAAAATAATTATTAAACGTTTTAGCCATTAATGTATTTCCATTTTTTTTTGTGTGTGTTTGGCTGGAGAGTTAGTTTTTTTTAGCCTAGTATTTGAGATCCCTGAATTTTCCGGGTTTTTACTGTTTTCATTGCCTGTAGCCCCCATACCAATTTATTTTTCAACATATCTTGAAATATTTGCTGTTAAAATGCATTTATGCGAGAATATTATTTAGGTTTTAAATTATTTTTTATATTACAAGGAAAACAAATGGGTATTTTTTAATGTGCGATATTAATAATAATAATAATAATATTTAGCACCGCGTCTTACTACCCGTCCGGGTTATACGCTTTAAGTACTAACTACTCTAATGGTTTGGGAGTTAGGAAGGTTTAATTAGAGGAAGTGAACCCGCATTTGCGTGGAGGGAGAGTGGAAAACCATTTAGGAAAAACCACCCCCAGTTCAACCGAGATTCGAACCTAGATCTCCCCGTCCTCAGCAGTCGAGCTCAACACGACAAGCGCGTCAGCCAACTACGCCACCGAGGCGGGTCATGTGCAATATTACTTGTAATACAATTTGCTTATTTATTCATCTTTTGCAGTGTTTCTTACTACCCGTCCGGACTATCCACATGTAATAATAGAGTAGTGATGAGAAATACAGAGTCTAGAGTAAATGTAGCCGTAGTTGACTGGAGGGAGAGCAGGAAACCATTTAGGAAATATCACCCTCAGCAACTCCGACCTGGATTCGAGCCCCGAGCCCCTCATAATTGTCAAATCAGATTGGATTAGCTAGATATTTAACCCGTGTGCTCATCATAGCGGATTTGTATGAAGAAATCGAGCAATATCGATCTAGCGGCCACCGTCTGTTGGCAAAGATAGTGCCAACTTCTTCGGGTGGATGGTATTCATGAGTTCAACACCACAAGCCCTTTGGTCATTATTCTCAGTTTTCTAGAATGGAGGCACTAATTTTCATCCAAGTAGCTCCTCACAGGGCTGAGTTGACCCCGTCCCAAACCCAGTGCTACACAGAAAATATGGAAGCGCCGGGGATCGAACCCTGGACCTCTGTATCTGTATCTAGGAACTCTGAACACTAGACCACATACCAGGTTTTATATTATAGTGTATAATAGAGCCATTAGGTCCCTATTTATTGTTCAAAAGCTAACGGATTTTAGGTATCAAAATAAGATTGGAACAAACATTTTGTTTCAAGTAAGTGCGTCTGTGCACATGTGTTTGTACATATTTGTAAACATTCAAACACATAATTACTAAAACAAACGAGCTTTTAGATTTGCCTTCATCATGGTCGAGACTGGTGAAGTTTTACTAGAAATGGATATGACCAACTTAAAGTGAAGGTAAAAATTTCCTTCAAAATAAAAATTATGATCATTTACAAACACATGTTTCCACTATAACTTCCAGCTCATTCTTCGTATCAAGATTTAAAAAATCGTAATGGTTTCTATTACGTAGGGTGCTAACGTTGGTAACTTAAGTTAACCTGTATTTTACTAATACCAACAGTTAAACAATGAAGGGGCCTTAATCTATGTAAGAATAGTGTGTTATCCAAATTATTATTGTTTTATGTCCGAAAAAATTAAAATTCAGTACACAAAATATATTTCAGTTATTAAAAAAAGAAGTTTAATGTGTTAAATAGTTGTTAGTCCTCAAAATGCAAAGTTAAGAGCAATTAACGTCTTCATTGTTCTCTTCTTCGTCAATAATTAGTTCGTCGTTGTTGAAATTAAGTCCAGATTGGGAATATTTTTCAGGCCGATGTGGGGAAATACGCTATTACGTGCGCCCAACTTTTCTGCCTTTTAAATGTTAATACTTTGAAAAAAAAATTATAAATAATGCTTCGGAGTCCAAAACTATGCAGATGATGTTTGTCCAAAGTTTAGGGGAAAACATTATTTTATCTAGTTCTGTAAAATTTAATATATACCAATAAAATAATACTAATAATATTCTGTAGTACAATATTATCAGTGTTGACTTAATTTCCCCCCTCCCCCCTAAAATCTACTTCCCACAATCTTCTTACTGTACCTGAAATTATTTCTAACTGGATCAAATGGCATCGTGCTACTGCCGAATATTATTAGACTACAATCCGGTAAAAGATTTCTCACTAAAAATTGTATTATGTTTCAAGTTAATATAAGGAAACGGTCACATTTCAAAAGAAGTATTTTAGATTGTATTGCATGCTGGTGTATTTTTCACACATCACATAAAAAAAACTAACCAAGAGACAAAATACAATGCCCGTGACATGTTTGTTATAATTTAACACAATTTTAACAACACATATATAACATAAATTTAATTAAAGAAAAGTATATGGACCATTATTCTGTGGCGCAACGCGACCGTAGTGCCGGAGAAACTTCTAATAGAAAGCGCCACATAAATAAAACAGACCATAAGTTTAGTTGATACATTAGTTTCTGTCTTGAAGTAATTTCCCTTGTTACCCACTTCGGTGGCCGCATGGTCTAAGGCACTAATCTCGGTCTGGTGTACTGAGGGTAATTTTACCTACATGGTTTTCAACTCTCCCTCCACGCAAATGCGGATACACTTCCTATAAATGGAACCTCCCTAATCACTAAAATTATTAGCGTAATTTAGTATGTAAGCGTATAACCGGAACGGGCAGTAAAATGCGGTCAACTCTTTATATTCAAGCCTTTGGAAAATATTAGTCACCTCTTAAGGTCCACATTTTTTCTATGTCTTGATCAAGTTCTTGTAGCTTTTCTTGCTGACCTGGCGGTCTAGGGGTAAGGTGTTAGACTTCTGTTCTGGTTTCTGGGGTTCAATTCTCGGTCCCGGCACAGATTTATCTGATTACCAAACCCTTCCTTCACCTCTGACAAGACATCTTGTGAATGTGGGGAATGCCAGGCCTCCACCGTGGTTCGGATTCCACGTTAAACTGTAGGTCCTTCATTTCATCTCACAATCACCCTACCATTACACATTAGCGTAAGTGCGTATAACCCGAACGGGTAGTAAGACGCGNCAATCACCCTACCATTACATATTAGCGTAAGTGCGTATAACCCGAACGGGTAGTAAGACGCGGTGCTAATAATAATAATAATAATTGTAGCTTTTCCAATAACTTAACCTTGAGAGTGCATTATTTATATTTCATCAGATCTTCCACAAGTGTTTAAAGTTACAAATATTAAAATATAAATAGCACGCTCTTATTTTGGAGGTAAGCCATCCTTGTACAATTCATTGTGCAAGGCTAGCTAAGCTCATAAGAATGAAATGATCTTTAGTTACAGGTATGATCGCAGCTAAAAAATATCACATTCGTAAATTTGAAAAATTACACCTAGAAAAGATAATCAAGCCCCAGACCTTTAGCATAGCGCACCAACTCCGCATTAAGCTATGAGTGAACAAAAACCCGGAGCCCGGGACGATTACTGAGTAGCTTAGTGGGGAAATTAATTAATGCACTAGGCCAGAGGTTCGCTCCCCGTGTCATTTTTCAAACGTACTAATAAAAGAAGCGCTTGATAAACAAATAAGTAATAAAATCGATTAATATCGGTGGACAGATTAACCACACGTCAAGATCGTCTAGTATGGTTTAGAGACTACGAGGTGATCGGGGTTCGAATCCAAGGTCAGGTGTTTTTACCAAATTCGTTTAACAAGCTCTCCCCGAAAATGGGAGCACCTTTTATTTAAATGCTACCTATCTTATCCCTACCCTATTAATAACTTACATTCAAATAGCTTGGACGGGTAGTAATACTCCGTGTAAAAAATAAATGGTATGACACAATTGCACAAATTTTCTCATATAGTGTAATAACTTGGAACAATATATTTAAAACATTATTTTCAGTAAACTACTTTTAAATAAGCTTTCTTGGGAAAACTAAAAAGTAAAAACACATACATAATATTTCTAAGCACAATAAACACTATTCATTTATACATTTTAAAGAAAATTGTTTAAATACTTTTAGTAAATTTGCAAGTTTTCAAAAAGCAGTTACTTATCTACAAAATACCCTCAAATTATTTTTAATCTGTAAAACAAAAACATAAATTCTTATTTATCATGAAAAACAGTTTCCACATACCATTTTGAACAAAAAATAAATAAAAAGCGGGGGGTGGTTTCACTTTACACAAATTTTCCAGGCCAGCAAATTATATATCTCAAACCCCACAAGTACCCCAGAAAATCCTGTTTTTTTAAATTAATTTAAATATGACAGATACATATTTTAACCCCAATCTAAAGTGCATTAGAAAAGCCTTATGATTGTCTAACAGATGGCAACACTGACTCAATTTAAGTTACAAATGGACTTTCCCCCTCTTTCCCCTATACCTTTCATTTAAGGGTGCTTCAGTCATTGGGCATAGCAAGGGAATTCCAGAAATCCTACTTCAATGAATTAGCTACTCTGAAAGATGAAGGAAGAAAACCATTTTGGAAAAATCACACCCACTACAACCCTCCGGGATTCGAATCCCGATCTACTCATCATCGGCAGTCCAGTCTATAACAAGAGCTACAGGGACCATCTGTCAGTTCTAAGACTGACAGTGTGCATCAGTATTTGTACGAGACCTTACACGGTGAGACTTTTGCGTCATTATTTTCATCGGTCTCAGCTCCTGCATGCAAAGTGCAGTTTGTGCAACAACATGAATAATAAGAAAAACAAAGAGCTTCGGTGTTCAGATATTCTATTCTCGCAATAGACTATACTAATGATGTTAGTGAGATCAAAATTCGAATCTCAGTTGGGTGTAGCAAGGTTTTTTTTTATATCAAAATGGGTTTTACACTAACGGTCCAGACAAATGCAAATGCGGATACAAATCCTATAAATTACACTTTACTCATCCTTAGTCCATTAGCGTAATTAGTATATAGGCAACATTTTAGAAAACATTCTAAAACACTCTTTCGTAAGGAGTGTAAGATATGATAAAATAATACAGACTTAGATAATGCTTGATAAATACAGATAAATAGAATGCAAAAACTTGTATTCTTACTAAATTTGATTTTAAGGTTATTTCTGGTTATTAACGCCTGTTATTTTAATTACTACTGTGTACATTATTTTTATTATTCTCCTGACTTGCGGCTTACTGTTAAATATTTAACCATTTATATAACAACACTCCACTGTTTAACCTTTTTACTCATATCATTGTATGTTTTATCTAATGCTTTGACTTTAATTAAAACATTATCTAAGTCTGTATTATTTTATCATAGTATATAGGCGTTTAACACGAATGGGAAGTGCGACATGGTGCTAAAAAACACAAAAACGCATGTGCAGTGATAATACCACCTACACGAGGACACAAGACTGAAGGAGGTACTGACAAGTGTATGCACACGGTATCTCCAACGATTGCCAAGACTGATGGACTGATACTGATGTGATCAGAAAATTCGGATAACTTCAGTATTTTCGTTAGTCAGACCATCAGTCCATCAGTATTGTCCCTACACAATCATTATAACCGTCAGTATTTTTTTACTGATTGTATAGGGGCCCTATTACACCTTTGACCATTCGACCACTGAAGCGGGTCACCAGTTATTAAATCTACAGTATTTGGTCTGATTGTTGTGATTAGCCTAGAATTAAGTTGTAAACTGCTGGTCTTAGGGTAAATAAATAAAAAATGATTACATTAAATTACTATGTGCGTTTAGGTTTAATAAAAACATATTTAGGATAGTATTAGTGGGATTAAATTTCAAAATTGCATTACTCCTTTCTAAAAATTATTAATATGATCGAAAATGCTCAAAACATTTATGCAAGCTATCAAAAGTAACAGCTGATGGAAAACATTTTTACGTGTGAATACTTGAAAACAGTTTGTATAGCTGTCAGATTTTTCCACGTCTTAACAGTACAAGATAATGCAATTCACCACAATGGTATGTAGACTAGGTTTTTTATTATATCATCTTAACTAAATGTGTGAAATGTATGTTATAAATTACATACAAATGGGGGTTGAGATAGACGTAGACGTTTGTTTTCTTCCTTGTCTTCAAAGAGAAGACCTATCTAAAAATGTAAATTTGACTTTTATATTATTTTCTTTCTTGTAAACTCAATTTTCCTCTACAATGCAAGACTGTTAACAAGACTAGCTTCTTCTCAAAGGTCGTTATTTCTATCATAACAACAACACTTCGGTAAAAATATGAGAAAGAACTTACATGTATTTTGAGAAATAGTGAATGTTTTCCTGTTGCATTCTTACATCGATCTTAAATCATACTTATTTAATAGTTGTTTGCTAGATTTTATACACTCACATCAAAAATAGGCTTAAAATGGAACCAGGAGTGTTTAACTAATATTAATTATAATAATAATAATATTTAGCACCGCGTCTTACTACTCGTTCGGGCTATACACTTTAATATTAATTAAATTTGAACATTTTTTTATTCTATTTTTTATATTAATACCTCTCACTCCATGCAAATGTGGATACATTTATTCTAAATTCAACCTTGCTCATCCCTAACCC
This sequence comes from Timema douglasi, assembly GCA_901482245.1. Taxonomy (NCBI): domain Eukaryota; kingdom Metazoa; phylum Arthropoda; class Insecta; order Phasmatodea; family Timematidae; genus Timema; species Timema douglasi. The sequence goes on from CABEEJ010000350.1 coordinate 183,124, forward strand.
ATTAGCGTAATTAGTGCATAACCTGAGGAGTGTGAAGTGGTGCTAAGAAACTCAGTTTTTTTATTATAATTCTTCCTTGTACTTATTATGGCAATCCCAAACAAATTATGGAATAAAAAGCTACAACAGTTACACATATTAAAATAAATAAAATCTTTGGAAAAATACAGTACCCAAGTGTACGCAATATTTGCCAAATCACAATCATCAAATAAGTGAAACAAAATAATAGACATTGTTACAAAAACATATTGGCTCCCTCTTCGCCCAAACACCCGTTTTCCGGTCTTTCATTTTGAAATATTAACTCGTTTAATTCGTTTGGTGTGATCCTTAAATCCTTATAAATTTATGTCTTATACTACAATGAGAAGTTTTTTATATTATTCTTGGAAAATTTGAAACTCCCTCATTTCACTGACCCACAATAGACATTTTATATATTTAAGATATATTTGGTTATTGAGAGTGATCTTTCTACATTCCTAGCAAATTTCAATTTTATAACAAACACTAAAAAACAAACAAAAAAAACACCAATAAATATACACAAAAAACCTAAACAAAAACATACAAAAACCAAATAAACAAAACACACACACACAAACAAACACAAAACAAACACACAGCACAACACACATCTAATCACCCAGTTCACCAAGAGGGTAGACAAGAATCTGTGCATATAGCTAAAAAAAAACCTCCTTACTTAAACCACTCTCACTAACTTTCCCCATACTTCCCCATCCTTGCATACTTCCTTCGCTTTAACATCCCTACACCGAGTCATATGTGCTCCTTTATTCCTAAAATTCTTAATGTTTCTCTTTTTCACACATTCCTCCATAACATTTAGCCATGTCTTACATGGCCTACCCCTTACTTTTAATTTACACATTCTACCTTCATAAATTTGCTTCGTCACTCGATACACACTCATCTTCTTAACATGCCCAAACCAATGAAAGATGCCTCTTTCGCATTTACCTATTGGTTTCTCTTTCAAACTGCACTCCTTCAGCACCATTCATTACTGACTGTCAATAATAATGTTTCCAAATACATTTCTCAGATATCTCATTCCAACCACATTCACTTTGCTCTTGTGTTTTTCCTGACAAAACCACGCTTCTAATTCATAATAAAATTTGGCGTCAACACTTTTTAATATAATGCCATCTTTACCTCTTTCGATACTATTTAATTTTTTGCAATAGTTGACATTAACATCCAACTAATCTCTGTCAAACCATTCACGTAAAGCCGCATCCACCCTAGCACATGCTTTATTTCCATCATACACCACCATAATTGCATTTACTAACCATACATCCACACAATTCTCTCAGAACATTCCATAATATTCCCTTATTCACTCCATCGTATGCTTTCTTCAGATCAACAAATGCACAAAACACTTTCTTCCTTAATGTCATACATTTCTCACCTAAAAGTGTTTTTTTAATGTTATTAACACTTTACATTCTCCTCCATATTTCCTTGAGTCCTATTTTAAAATTTTAGTTTTTAAAGAAGAGAATTTGATCATGATTCAACTTGTATTATAAAACTTTCAAGACTTATTTTTATGAAATAGGTCACTAGTAAAAATAAACCAAACAAATAAAATTTTTTTCACTTACTCATAAAAAAAGCTCCGGCAGTCTTTATAGCAGAGCATGCCTGACTTGAAACGCCGCTCCATTTACATATTGTTCGAGGGCAGTGCTTTATCAAAACTAAATTTATTTAATTAAGTTTAATTGCTCTGAATATATTTATAATCAAAATGAAACAAGACAGCTGGAAAAAAAAAAACCGAATGATCAAATGATTGAAATTGTTGGACTGAAAATTGTTTATATAATATGAAATATTATGAAAGAGAAAATAAAAATTATATCAATTATAAGTAGGGTCCGATTTTCAAAGGAAAGGCCTTTAATAATGCACAAACTTAGTTAAGTAGGAGTAGGGGTTGGGTTAGCGAGGCGAAACCTAGTGCCTATTACATTTAAACAAAAAACAATCAAAGAGAGTGTTAGTGGACAGTTAGGGGAGTGAATGGAGGGCATAAGTTATAAGTAGATATTTAGTCCAACCTTAAAAATAAAATCAAAATAAAGATTAGCAAGTAGAGAAGAAGATTTTCTGGTAAATGCATCATATTAATCAATCGTAGAGAAGGGAATAAATTAGTTAGTGATTTGATTATAATATTGAAGTACTGACATGTCTGGTATATAACAGACTCAACATGAGTGAGACGTTCAACTACCAAGAGCTACATTAGTGTGAGAAGAGTACTGGAACTAATATTATTTTAATACATTTGATATTGGTGTGGGTGTTAGCGTATTTAAGAGAGAAATTAAACTCAATTGTTAGCTTTAAAACTCAGAATATTTGGAGTACAATCATTTAATTCAGATAGATAACCAGCCAGCTTCAGTGGCTGCATGCTCTAGGGCAGCAGTTCCCAAACTTTCTCGACTTGTGAACCCCTTTCACAAACACCTGAGCTCCACAAATATCCATAGCCACTCATTTAATTCTATACCTAATTTTTATGAAATCTAGTTATTAATTGTAATCAAAATTCTTAATACCTTTAAATTAACCTACCCCACCAAATATAATGGAATACTAGTGAAACTACTTAAGGCCAAATTCAAATAATTATACATTTGTTTTAAAGGTTAAAACTGAAATTAAATAAGCAAAGTAATGTAGTAACATTTTCTTATCTTTACCATCGCAATATCATCACATTTCACACGTTTTTCAAAGTGGTACTGGAAAATGCTGTATTGACATAACTGAAATACCCTACTTTAATCACAAAATTCCATGCCGATTTAAGATTCAAAATTGTTTGAAAGTTTTAACAGCTACTCACCTATTCACGTGACTTAGTGAGAAGGATGCTCTTGCTTTGGATGACAGTTGAACCACAGACAATAAATAGAGTCTCAAGTCACTTTAAGCATTGAGCCTGTTTCTGTATTTATTTTCTAAATCGGCAGAATTATGAAGAAAACGTTTCTCGCTTAAATATGTAGAAGAAAATGGTAACAAAGCTGTAATAGCTTTATTTTCTAACAATGAGAACTCCTCCTTTAAACTCAAACAGAAATCAATTAATGGCAAAGATTTATAGATTTTCTTTAATTCAAAATCAGTGGAAATTTCAAGGAGCTGCTGTTTTTCACTCACGCTCAATGTGGAGGATTTCAAAACTGATGTCTCTTCCAGAGGATTGCAAATCCAATTGTTATTATTGGACATGGCTGGAAAATCTTCTCTGGAGGTTTTTCCAAGTCCCTTCAAGTGTTCTATAACCTCATTCATTACATTTTCATCCAAAGAAGGCTGATTTTCTACCGTGAAGTCGTGAATGGTATCAAAGCACTCCGTTTGATTGCTAATTAAACACGTTTCCCAAAAGTTATTTTTTTTATGAATGACTTGATACGGTCTTGCACAATAAAAACTTTAATATTTGACACATGAAGTGATAGCTTTAAACTGTTCATTTTTGAGAAAATGTCTGCCAAATAGGCCATAAACCTTGAACCACATTTGATCTTGCATGCAATTTGATTTGTGAAAGGGATGATTGGTAAGAAAAAGAAAAACTTTGTGTTTAAGTCCAAACAGTCGTGTAAGATTTCTACCTCGAGATAACCACATGACTTCATTGTGAGACGATAAACAGTTGTAAATGATTCCCCTTTCCTCACAAAGGTCTGCAAAAATCCACCATTACAGAAATATTTTGGCGAACCACTTGGAAGATTTCCGGAACCCCAGTTTGAGAGCCGCTGCTCTAAGGTGCCATTCTTGCAATATACTGGACTACAGATGATGGGGAGGTCAGGGTTCGAATCCCATTCAGATGTACTAAGGGAGGGTTTCAAAAAATTGTTTTCACCTTTTCCTCTATGCAAATGCAGGCACACTTATCTAAATTCAACCTTCTTTATCTATAAAACATTAGTGTAATTAGTTCATAAATTCATATAAATCAAATAGGTAGTAAGAAACAGTGCTAAAATATAAGTTAAAAAGTTATTTTTCCAAAATAAAACAGTTTGAATCTAGCACCTCTATTTGTGGGTTGTGAAAAACCCTAAACCCGCTCCGTTGCGAGACAAATAATTTTATTGCAGATCACACACCCCAAAACTTCAACTTCTCAGCAGGTGATGGAATAATCAACAGCGTTGGGAGGTAAACATAACACACAAAGTTTTAATTAGATATCTCACCAACCAGAAGCGAAGGGTGTTCCATTACGTTCAAAGAATGTAGGAAAGAGCCACAGGGAATAAAAGAAGACAGGCCTGTCTCTTCACATAACATTGTGATGACTTTATTAACAAAGATGTTCCAAAACTTTGCCTAGTAATAGTGACTATGACAAAAATTGTGTATATCCAAGAATTATTTGTTTGTTTGCTAGTGATTAGGAAAACTAGATTGCACACCAGCTTAATTTTTACCAAAAAAATAGTCAACATTTGACCAATTTACGATCCATATATAATAGACTTGTAACTTCTTACTTTCTCTCGA